>JAPVLO010001066.1:0-226051 GCA_027257055.1 Cephalopachus bancanus
AAATTTTCTTGATGTGTGCATTTTGGGGGGGTTTTTTTTAACATGCTTTCATGACATCCCAGAGATTCTGATAAGATGTGTCTTTGTTTTCTTTTGTTCTGAGGAACTTTTTTTTATTTCTGTCTTCATTTCTGTGTTGATCCAGAAGTTATTCAGCAGCATATTGTTTAGGTCCATGTCCTTGTGTGTTTGCGGGAAGTTTTGTTGGTCGTGATATTTATTTTTATTCCACCATGATCTGAAAAGATGCATGGTATTATTCTAATTTTTTGCGATATGTTTATGCTTGACTAATGTCTTAGAAAGTGATTGGTCTTGGAGTACATTCCATGGGCTGATGAGAGATGATGAGTGGATGCTGAGTGAAGTGTTCTGTAGATGTCTATTTAATCCATTTGATTGAGTGTCTTGTTGAGGTTCTAGATCTCCTTGTTGGTTTTTGTCTTGATGATCTATCCAAAGTTATCAGTGGGATATTTAGGTCTCTCACTATTATTGTGTGAGACTCAATATCCTCTTTTAGATTAATTAGAAGTTGTTTTATAAAGCCTGATGCTCCTTCGTTGGGTGCATATATGTTCAAGATGAATATTTTTTGCTGTTTAGTTGCATTTGTAAAATAGAAGAGGACCTAGTGTAGAGTAGGTGTTAAATAAATAGTTTTAAAATAAATTGATAAATAATAGTGAGTATGAAGGTAAACATCCTGAAATTTGATGATCTTGTGATTCATTAGCTTTTTAAATTATAATTTTATATTATATTCCCAAATGACACCATCATACTATGAATTTTTCTGAGTGCCAAATTATGATTATTCTTTCATTTGAGACTGCATCATTTTACCCTTGGGTGAAAACTCAGATGTGGGACACACACGAAATGAGATAAGTACATATCAAAGATAGGCACACTTTTTCTGTAAAGGAGAAGATGGTAAATATTTTAGTCTTTTACTTTTGCTAGCCACATATGTTGATTGTCTCCTATTTTTCCTACTCTTTAAAGCTGTAAAAAACGTTCTTATATAAAAAGCTGGGCAAAAACAAACCTGGATTTAACCCACAGCCCATAAATTTGTTAACCTTTTCTCTAGACAAAGATGCTTCCGTCTCACATTTTTCTTATATACTTACCAGCCTTGCTAGAGTAACCACAGATGTACTATTCAGGATCACTAATCTAACTCCAAATAGATATTTTGCTTTCTTTTAAATATAATCAAACTAGTCTCATATATCCATAATCATTGCCCTTATAAACAAAGCTACATTTTGCCCCATCTGTGTTTTGAACCAAGTTTTCAATATGACAGTGTTTAGTCCCATGAATCAATATGTGAACTCATATGGACGTGACAAAGTTTGTTTCATACTTTTGAAATTTAAGAAATTAAAGTATGTCATCACTTATATTTCAGCCTGAATGTGTTGATAGCTGGAAATCGTGTCACTCTCACAACATAAACCAACATTGATATTTTTTCAAATTAATATTTCTTCTTGAACTCATCAGAGAATTAAGGTTGCAGGGTAATTAAATAACTCCAAATCTAGAGAGAGGCAGGGACTTACAAGAATAAATAAGTCATTACTGTTTTCACGCTGAGTCAGAGGTCCTAGAAGCTAATAAGGAATAACTAGACAAGTTTGAACAAATTGCTAAATACTGAGTGGACTACCATGTATGAGAAAGTCAAGTGCTTGGTGGCTGCAGAAATAGGGAAAGTCATACTCTTTTACAAGCTTTTCCTTCAGCAATCCTATCAGGTGTTTATAAGGTAGATCAGAGAAAATATTGAGAAACATTTTCAGGACATGTTTCCTGAAAGAAGGAGATAGCAGCCACTTCCAGTACTCTGTCCAGATTCATGCCTTAGATTTCCCTTATACAACAAAAACCTTGGTTGCCCCAGTTTTGTTTTGAAACTATATTTTAAATTTTTAAAATATATTTTGTGCACATTTGCATTAAGTTTTTATAAAATAATGTTTGTTGCTCTAATTCTGTTTCTTTAAACGTTTCCCTTGTCTATTGAGTTTGCAATGCTATTACCTATGTATCTCATTAGCTACAGTGGTTTCTTTATCTGGAACTATGTATACTTACACATGATAAAACCAAAGTAATTGATTTTTAGTAAAACAGTTATTTATACTTTTTTATTTTATCAATGGTTTAAACAATTCTTTAAAAAGAATAATGCATATATTCACCTTTATCTAATTGCAGTATTATTTTTAATGTGCATTCAGAACCAAGATGAGTAAAGGTACTCTGAACTTATCAAACATTTATTGAATAACTTTAATGCACATAATATTGTGTTACATATTGGGAGTATGAAATTCACAAAAATTTGTGAAGAAAAATATAGATGTATGTAATCAAATTGTAGTTAAATTTTATGTGTATTATATCAGAGGTACAAATGAAGAACGCTGGTAGAGTGGTGGAGAAAAAGACAAGTTCTGAGTAGCATTGATTAGGGAAGTTTCCTGGAACAGATATACTTTGAGCTAGGAGTTTAGGTGACATTTAGGACTAGGTCAAGCCCCATGTGTTAAAGATATTGGGTAAAATCATAAATGGATATACTAAATCTCAAAATGGCAGCTTGTGGAAGAATAGTAAAATAGAACACATATATCTTGGTTTCAAAGCCAGTATTCCATAACTATAATATTATCATGCTGTTCAGGAAAACACAAAGAATGGAATCTGTTTTACAGTAAAGAATTTTTCTTTTTTTCCCCCTTGATTTCTAGAAAAGAACTTCTCACCTGAGTTTATGCCAATGCTGTGACTAATGATAGACCACTAGATAGTGGCAAGATGAGGGCTGACCATGCTAAAAAGACCCATCATATTACTACTGGATTGTGTTTTTGAGCCATGTAATATTAGCTGAACTTTCAAACTCCAAAAAGAAAAGAAGTAGAGATTGAGTTCAATCTTATGGCTGGTGATTCAATAAATCAGGTCTAAGTGGTAATACCCCACTAAAAACTCTACATAACTGAAATGTGGGTAACCTCCCTGGTGGGTGATACACATTGATGTGCCAGGAAAGTGATGTATTCTGGGAACACAGAAGCTTTGCATTTCTAATCCTTCCAGACTTTGCCTTATGTGTCTCTGTATTTGACTGATGCTGATTTATATTTTTAATCATAAAAATGTAATAGCAAATACAGTGCTTTCCTGAGTTGTTAGTTGTTCTAACAAATTGTCAAACCTGAAGAGACACTGTAAACTTTTAAATTTGTAGCCAGTTTGATAGAAGTTAGGTTGTTTGGGAACTCTAGAACTTATGTCTGGTGTCTGAAATGAAAGAAGTCTTGTGGAGGGTTGTGTCCTTAACCCATGATATTTGACCTAACTTCAGGTAGTCAATGTCACAATTACATGGTACATCCCATAATTAGTGAATTAATATAATAGATGCTGCTTTAGGGCAAGATATCAAATAACTGAAGCACCAGGCAATAATAACAGAGAGATAAATTAAAGAGAATAAATTTGAGTTGTCCCCTTATTTTAATGTAAATAGATACAAGAACTATTCCCCAAGTGAGCTCTTCTATAATCCAGTAATTGTTTCCCTGAGAAAAACCTGTTGTTAAGTAGAATATTTTTCTGTAATTAGTTGACTGACCAACAGTGATATACAATTATCTTATCAGAGCTAATAAGAAAATATATTATCTCTTGACCAAGTAAAATAGGTGGAGTAAGCAATGATTGACTCTGAAATAAAATAACTCAATGAAAATAAAATGACTAAGAACTCTTTCTGCTATGGAAAAGCTGCATTATATTTTTCAGTTTTATTCAGACTTACTGTGAAATCATATGTTATTAGTACAAAAATATAATAAAACAAGATTTGGGTATCTACATTTACCTTCACCCAGGGCTTATCACTTGATTAATTCATCTATTGGGTCAGTGATATATTTTTTTAATACCTTAAGGTTATAAAACAAAGACTAGGACATCTTAATACAAGAGTATGAAGCAGCATATTATAAATGCTAGTGAAAAATGTAATATATTCCAGTATAACTAATAATAGTAATTATTGAGCCACATAGCAAACATAGTGATCTATCTGGTTTCTCTGAAATACATCATCAGCAACAATAATTTTTCATTTTCAATTTCCACATACTGTAGCTTTGTCCTGAAGACCTATAAAAAAGGAATACGAAAATGGCATGATAAAAAGATCTATCATGCATACTCAATCTCTTCAAAAGAATTTCTTCAAAAGATTTTGTATTCTGGTTAGATGTTCCAGTATTGAGAAACTACTGATAGATTGAAGTATTTGTGATCAACAATTTCAGCATATACAATTGGTGATTATTTTCTATTTTTTAGAAGTCATAGCTTCACAATGACTTCAAGTGGTGTCTTTTGAGTTAAATTTAGGACATGCAAAATATATATTTTAACACATAATGGGGAACTAATACAGAAATTTAAAGTTAGTATGTTTTATGATATTTTCATCTAATATTTAAATATATATAGCTTAATCTGGATTGCATTTTGTTATTTGATAACAGAGATTAAGATGAGAATTCTGTGTAATGTTTGGCAATTTTCCGTTGGTGAAATTTTTTATTATGAGTTCTCTCTCAATAGAACAATTTATGACTGACTATCATCATCCATAGGCTAGAGACATGGGTTGCCTATTAGATATTTAACAATAAGTTAAACAACTCTAATTTAAAACAATATAATTAAGCAGTATTGCCATAGCAGTGTAAAAATTAGGAAGCAGGTATTTTGCCCACAAAAATATTATGTTTCTCAATGTGGTAAATTTAAATTTGTACAAAACAGTATTTGTAATGTTAACATCTAACCAATAGATGACACCAGAGGGTAAGAATTGAAAACTTCCTTTTTAAGAATGAAAACTCGATAGTTGTTTTATTATGTTAGTTATCAACATTGTGAAGAGTATTGCTGTAATATGTATGCTCTAACATATGTATATATTTACACACACACACACACATCTATTAGAATTGCATTTTGCAATGCAGCTTAAAGTAATAGAAAGAAGCAGCAGAACAAGGATTCAGAATAAATGGAAACATCTGTTTATTAAAAAGTTTTCTTTTTTTCATGGTTTCTTCATTTTAGCATAAGTATATCTATCGACACACAAAATCACAAAACAAAAATAAACCTGAATAGTGGTTAACGCTCATGAAGAAAGAAAGTCTAATGCACAAAGTAAAATTCCATTCTTTGCATTATGAAGAATATTGATTTGTTAGCTTCATATAATTTTAGGTGTTGGAAGAGAAAGGTAGTTATCAGTCCAGGACTTGAATGTGAAATGTGATATATCAATAACAAAAATAATTCCCAGATATTTCCAATACATTTTTATCGACTGATCAATTCTAATTACTTGTATGTAGACAAAACACATGTTTAGGCTTGATGCGTGTAGATATGTTTGAAAGTCATAGATCTGTGAACTCATGTAAACAAAATTGCAAATCCTTGGGAAAGGAGGAGTAAAAAGGAAACATAATTATTGACAACCAACTCTGTACCATGATTAGTTTATTTAACCTAATCATGTTCACATGTACCTTAACTAATCTTATTTACTAGATAACCCTATTAGATAAACTACATAATTAGTACTAATTAGTTGCAGAGTAAGGTATCCAGACTGAAACTGCTAGTTTTAGTTCTGATACTAACAAGTCATGTGTCCTTATTAATACAATTTTGCCTTACTAAAACTGAATTTTTTCCATTACACTGATGGCTGTTGAAGTAGATCAGCATTAAAAGAAAAAAAATCTTTAGCACTAGAAATTTCTTTTTATTAAATGAAAAGTTAAATAAAATTTTAATTTATAAAATATATGAAAGAAGAATTTAAGGAGATAGCTTCCAAGTTTGGAATTTCCAAACTCCACTTTATCAGCCCTTTCCTCTCAGTTCCTTCCAGCAGTCCCTGAGGCAAATCTGTAAAGTTAGAAAAGCACTGTACTGGATTGAATCTAAAGTTACTTTCAGCTTGAAAATTTTATGATTTCATGATACTTGTTTTCAATGGGTGAAAGATATGTCAACCTGATATTGGTAGAATTATATTTCTTATCATTGCAAATTCTGTAAAACTTTACTACAAAAGGAGCACACTTTTCATAAAGAAAATGTTACATGATTATGTTTAGTCCAAAAAAAATCACTGATATTTTAAATATACAAAGAGTTCTTTCATATGCACTTAAGTTACAATGGTGAATAAAAGCAGATATTTTTTTCTGCTATCATTGATTCTTATGGTCTATGGAAAGAAATAGATACTCAAATAATCAATATCACCATTTGAAGATAATTATAAATTTTAACAAAAGTTACAAAGAGTAGAGTTATATGGAGCCAGCAGCTCAAATTGACCTTTTTAAAGCATATAAAAATGCTTTACAGAGGAATTGATACTTGAATTGAGAGACAAAGTAAGAAGAAAGAAAGAGGAGGGAAAAATAAAGAAGCCCTCCATGGAAGAAAGCATAGTGAGTAAAAGCTACTGAGAGAAGGCTAGAGTGGCTGGAGTGCAGAAAATAAATGAGAATTGTGAGCATAAAGATAGACAAGGACCAAATTGTATAATGTGGACCGTTTCAAGGAGTTTTACATTTATCCAGTGAGATGTGGAATTTGCTGAAGGGATTTAGAATGAAAGAACTAGAGAGAACCCAACATCTTGTAAAATATAGAAAAATAAATCATCTCAGAAATTAAACTTTTCTGTCTAATCATAATGATAATCACATTCTGTGGGCTTCTAGAAAATAAATGAAAGCTGAATTAAGCCAGGCCATAGAAACTATACAAAAGATATTTCTCAATGTGGTAAACTTGATTTTTCAACACTGTCGGAATTCTTTGAGGAAGAAGTCCCAAGAGTTTGATCTTTAAGTCAAGCAAAAATAAATAAAGCATCGTTAACTAAAGTCTGGTATGTCAGATCCCCTGGACATCATTCTGCACCCACTTATAAATATGAACTTCTCTGAAACTTGTACTATTCCAGTCAGTAAGTTAGAATTCCTATGATTCCCAGTACTACTCTTGACTAACTTTCTGTGCTCTTGTTGACTTTGCAATTGAATTTTCTCTCCTGTACTTCTAACAAAACCTCAGGTTTACTGCATTTGCAGTTGCCCATGAAAAGAAAAATTTTAGACATTGTGTAGTTTATAAAACATTATGGTTTTAACTATATGCCATACATAGTATATTAATTTTTAAGGGCTTTTGTAACAAAATACCACAAACCAGGCAATTTAAAACAGCAAGTATTTTTTTATCTTATCATTCTGGAGACAAGTCTGAAATTAAGGTGTGTCGGAGACTAGCCCCAACCGAGGGTGGGTAAGGACCGCAACGGAGAATCCAGACGGCGAGAAGAGACCACTCAGAGGCAGTTTCTTCTGGGAACAGTCTAGCCAAGACTGAAGCCAAATTTTATTCAAACTTCTTCCAACTTATATACCATTTTTCATACCCTCCAGCAGTGTGACAATCACTTGCTGGGGGCGTACAAGTTCCATGATGTGTAACGTGGTTTACAAACTATGCCTTACAAGATTATCACGAGACTTTCAAGTCCCAAGCACACAATTACTATTCCATGATGCATGACGTGCTGCCCACAATGTAACAGGTATACAAATTAATCAATAGTTTCACAAGATGTTTCCCATAACCCATTCATGTTATACTTTATGTTCTAAAATTCTTGATTAATTCTAAATTCTAATCAATCCAGTGAGCTAAACTCTGATTAACATTAAATCCAAAATTAATAGCTTCTAATGATTCTTAACAATTAAGACTATCAACTTATTATTACCTTAACTTTATATTAATCTTCTATCCTTACTCAATTTATATTTATCCTATTAACTTACACCTATACTCTTATTACTGTAACTTTCTAAGTTATAATCAAACACCACATTAAGTATTACTTAACCTTACACTATATCTATGAACTTATTTTTATTATACTTATAACCTACTGATTTTTAATATGCAATGTCCTAGAATCCTATACTAATTACCTGAAAACTTATCCTTAAACTAAAATCTTAACATTACTTCTATGAATTTCTCATGTCTAAACTTTACTTCCTTATATACTTCATTACTTAACTCTTAACACTATGTATTATACTAATTGATCCGATATCTTATTATAAACTCTTATAAACCTTATCACTAGTCTTAATTAATATCCAAACTATAAACTTACTTCTATTTTTTATAAAACTTAATAAAACTGTAATTCTACTTAAAAAAACTAAATCTTATTTTCCCGTTATGTGAAAGCTACCTGCGTCTGGGGGAAACCCGTCACACTACTTTGGGACAATGAACTGCACCGTTGCCATGACAATAGCCAGGGCTGAAGTAAACTGAGAGTTTCAGCACATACAGAAACCAGGAACGTTCTGCTTGACCTAAGGCAGCATAACAAAACTATTATCACAATTATAATGTTTAATTTTTAAACCCAAGGGAAAACTTTCTAGCAAGAACAAAGGCTGACTAACCAGTTTACCAGGAAATAACAGCTAAAAAATATCTTGAGAAGGAAAAACAGTTTAAGAAAAGAGGGAGAAATAGAAAATGATTCTGCTGTGAATTTCTTTTAATCATAGTTGAATTTTGTATATTACTGTTATAAACTTTATTATTATATAAGTACTGGTCTTTATTCATACGCCAATATTATAGTTGTAGTGCTCTCCTTGTGTCAGAGACAATATTCCAGATGGGCCCTTATAGGCCTACATACATGTAGCTATAGATGTTGGCTCCCAACAAAGGTGTACATCTAGCTGGTTCCTTCTGAGTGCTATCAGGGAAGGATCTATTCTAGGTCCCTTGACTTATAGATGGCAATCTTTTCTCTGTATCTGTTTACATTATCTTTCTTCTATGTGTGTCCGCCTCTGTGTTCAAATTTTCTCTTTTTATAAGGGTAACAGTAATATCAAATCGTGGGCAATCCTAATGACCTAATCTTAACTAATTATATCAGCAATGATCCTTTTTTAAAAATATGATTACATTGTAAGGTACTGGGAGTTAGGAGTTCAGCATGTGAGTTTTGGAAAGACACAATTCAACCAATAACATACGAGGGGGTCCCCCCAAAAGCAGAATTTGTTTTTTAAAAATTGTGTATTTATTCTTACATAGTTTAACTTCAGTTACCTTCAAAGTGCTTTCCATTTACTGCAATATACCTACTGAGAAGCATTTTCCACTGCCCAAAAGTTTTTGAACTCATCAATTTTGATGCCTTCTCTGCTTCTGCCGCTTTTTTGTTTCACCTCTTTTCCATCAGAAAATGTTTCCCTTTGAGGACTTTTTTCATTCAGGGTAACAACAACAAAAAAGGTTGTTCTGGAAAAGATCAGGTGAATAAGGAATGTGGGGCATGGGTGTCAAGCCATTTTTGGTCAAAAAGTGCTGCACACTCAGTGTGGTGTGCACAGGTACATTGTCTTGTTGGAAGAACCAGTCACCTGTTTGCCACAACTTGGGATGTTTCTTTTACAAATAATGACACAATCATCTCAAAATTTCAGATAAAACTTTGATTGACCATTTGATCCAGTGGGAAAAATTTTGAGTGCACTGCAAGGGGTCTGCCCTTTAAAACATAATTCCATTTTCAGGGGAGGATCTCTCCTATGTAGTAAGTATACTGTATGCGTATTGTGTTGCTTTAATGTATATTTTTAGAAAAATATTTTATCTTTCAAAATTATTTCAAAGTTATTGTATTACGAACTATCATGTGTTGCGAGCAATGACACATATGTAATCCTGGCATTTTGGAAGGCCAAGACAGGAAGATTATTTGATGCCAGAAGTTTGAGATTGGCTTGGACAACATAGTAAGACCCTTTATCTCCAAAGTACACAAAATAAGTCGGGTGTAGTAGTGCATGCCTGTACTCCTGGCTACCTAGGTGGTTGAGACAGAAAGATTGCTTTAGTTCAGGAGTTCAAGGTTCCAATGAGCTATGATCATGCCACTGCACTACAACTTGGGCCGTTTTCTAAAATTAATCCATTAATTAATTTTAAATGAACCATCATGTTCCTTGATTTCATGTAACTGTCATGTAAAAGCCTATTTAACCCAAGGACTCTTGTAGAAAATCCAACAGAGATACTTACCACAGAATAGGATCTCCAAAGTAACAGAATACTGTAAATCTCCATGTATTATGAATGCCTATAGTAAAGACAAGAAAAATTAGTTCACACAGAAAATGATCCTATTTGCTAAACAATATATAAACAAATGGTGTATTTAATAACTTTGGAAATTACCAAAATTTCATTACTTTATAAAAACTTTGTATTATTGATTTTAATCCTAAAGTTATAAACTTAGAATATGAAACAATTTTTTTATTTGTATCATTAAGTTTTATACATTTCTTATTAAATTATTCTTAGCTTATTAATTTTGTTTATTTTGCAAATATTATTTTTTCTCTTGCATTTTATAATGTATTTCTGTTTTGCAACAAAGTAATTGATTTTTGTATGCTAATCTTGTATGTAGTTAACTTGCTACAATTTCTTATCTTTATTTTTTTCTGTTTTCAATTTTAGGTTTCTAAACAAAAATATTTATCTATTCTTGATACTTAATGTGAGAAAGGAAAGTTTTCCCAAAATACTGTAATAGCATAAATTAATAATAACTTTAAAATGAAGTTAGCACCTTTCTTCATAGCATGTACAAAAATAATTCAAGAGGAATCTTATTTCTAAATCTAAAAGCCTCAATAATTACTTTCTAGAGGAATACATAGGAGTATACTTTTGCCACCTTGGAATAGGCCACAATTTCAAAATCAGACAAAAAGCCAATAACTATAAAATAAGCTTGATAAATTATAATTATCAAAAGTGACTTGTAAAAAAATCAAAGTGCAAGTCATAAACATAAGATTTGTTTAGAGTTTGTGTTTGTGTTGGAGAGATAGAGAGATTCTTACAACTCATTAATAAAAAAGACAAGACACCCATTAAAAATAAGCAAAATAATTGAAAAGACATAGGTAGTATATGAATGCCTAGTAAGCATAGGAAAAGGCAATCAAACTATCTAGATATCAGGCAAATGAAAAGTAAGTCCACAATAAAATACAGTTTCTCACTTATCAGAATAAACAACAGCAGCAAAAACAAAAATAGGGCAACATATCAAATGCTGGCAGGAATGTGGACAATTTGAACTCCACTAGATCACTATTGGGAATATAAAATGGTTGAACTATTTTGGAAAAGCATTTTTGCAATTTTTTATAAAATTAAAATATACACCTACACAGTGATTCCACTTCTAGGAATTTAGCCAAGAGAAACAAAAACACTTGAAAATCTTTTTTAAAAATTTACTTACAATAGCAAAATATCTGTGAAATCCCAAGGGCTCATCCACAGAATAGAGTCAAATTGTGGTATTTTTATACAATGAAATACTACTTTAAAAACAGTAACATCCTTTCCCACTGTGGGAGTTTTTCTGTCCTCTCAATAAAACCTGCTTTCTCACTTCTTAAAAAAAAAAGTTACTAGTATATGTAGCAGCGTGACTGAATCTCATGCATATCCTGAGATACAAAAACAACAAAAAACTGAACACAGGTTAGCAGGAATTGTTTGATTTCATTTATATCAAGTTCTAAAACAGGCAAAGTCATTAAGGGTGATAGAAATCAGAACAGTGCTTTCTTATGGGTGAGTGGAAATTGACTAAAAGTGACATGAGGAAACATTCTAGAGTTATGAAAATATTTTGTATTTTGAGAAAATGTTGCTGATTACATGATTATATACATTTATGACAACTCTTCTATTTATATGGCTTAAATCTGTTCATTTGACACTATCAAATGAATAGAACTGGGTTTATAATTCAGTCTGAAAAATTATCAACCATTTGATTTTTCCTCTCTCCTTAAATGCATTCTTTTTTTGATATTGAGATAAAAATCATTTAGTAGTGATAGTGAACTAAGTGCATTTTACAATTCAGTTAAAACTTATGAAAGAATGTATTTCAGTAAAAAGAAACATAAACTTGAAGGAAAGAATAAAAGAAAAGACTATGATAGTTAAAAAAATGTATAAAACAAGTTGGTAAACCTTAATAATGATTACAGATATACAAGCACTAGTAAACATGCTTACATAGACTTTTTTTAAAGGAGAAAACAAAGTGCAGCTAAAATAATATACAATAACATGAAAGATGAGTGATTCCATAGAGGATAGTTAAAGTGTTTCCCAATTCCTCATGAATATCTTAAGGATATTAATACTCTGATTTTTTGAGACATTTAAAAAAAGACACAGATTTTATCTATACCTGTTATAATTAAGAATTACAGCTTAAATGATATAATTACAGTATGCAAATACCAAGAAAATAATTGCAGAGGGATTGGTAAAAAGAAGGAAAGAAAAGAAGTAAAAATCAAAGAAAAGAAAAAAAGTAAAAATCAAAGAAAATAGAAAAAATATCTATAATAATAAATTTAATAATATGAATAGAGTAAACTCACACATAGAAATACAAAGGACTTCCGGCAAGATGGTGACAGGAAACCTGGTCTATGAAACCCTCTGCAAAGGATAACTGCAGTGGGTCTCTGGCTCTCTCCCTGGGGGTGGTGGACCCCAACATTGTAGCCTGCTCTTCACACGGAGCTTAGCTGTTGCCACTGCCGGGGGCATCGCAGCGGTCTGGACAGCCACTGCAGCGCAGACACAGCAGCCACCAGTGCCACAGCAGCCTCCGTGTCATCCATAGCACATCGTGCCACATGTGCCTGAGGGGATCCGTGACTTCAGTCCTTGAAGCCCCTGCAGGGAAGATCTGTTGGGATCACGGCCACCTCTCCTGTGACTGTGACGTCCTGCCTGTCGTGGGTTTCCCCCCGTGTGCCCTGAGGCAGGCTTCCATCTCTAGCTTCTGCCGGTTACTGTCTGGCCTCACCCACTCTGGGGCGAGCAGCTGAGATAGCACCACCTGCTGGCGATTCAGGGTAACAACACCGAAATGGGAGAAACAAGCTTGAAAAACAGACACAGGCCAGAGTGGTGAATGGAGGGGAATCTGAACTGTCCTTCACAGCAGGCCAGGGGCAACTGACCCTAACTGTGAGCTAATTTACCAGCTTGAAAGGAAAGCTAGAAATCAGAGCTGAAAGGACATTGGACTTAAACAAAAAGTCTCAGAGTGTGCTTGATTGGTTCTGTTAGTTTAATGACTTAATTCTATTCCTACTGTATTGTTCCTTTTTTTTTCTTTTTTCCTCTTCCATTTCTTCTCTTTTCTTCTCTCTGTAAACCATATCTTTGTATAGAGGAACAGCACAACAATAAGGTGGTTGGTTAGCTTGTATGTTAGCATCATTGTATGTTTTATTTTTTTGTATGGGAGTTGGTTAGTCTGTAGCTGTGGTCTCTTGTTTTTATCTGTTTCAGTATAGGTCTCTCTCTCCATCTGTTAGTACACTCCTTTGTTTTCCCCCTTACTCCTCTATCTCTCCACCCCCCTCTTCAACCCATTGTCTGCTCCATTCTCTTCCCTCTGCTAACCACATTTTATTTCAGGGAGTAAACCTACAGCCCTACTGCATGGACAGATTCCAAGGGAGTGGGAAGTGGGTTTCAGATTATCCATACACCTGTCAGTGAATACCAGGACCTGCAGATAGATTTTGAATCACAGCTCCCCCCTTAAGCAAATTTCAAAACTGCAAAAAGGACCAGCCCCAAACTACAGTGCAACTCCAGAATTGAACAAAGTAAGAGGGCATACATAAAGAATAGGAGATTGAACAAACAGAAGTGAAACCAATCCCTCTACCCCAGAATAACAGAATTAAAGAAGACAGTGATGTGGAGGGAAGGAAAAGGCAGGGAGGGGGAAAAAACCTCACAAATGAAGAAAAAACAAAAGAAGAATATAGGTCTCATGCAGACCCCTGGGAGATCAGACACTGAGAAAACAGATTCTGGAACACAAACAATGAAGAGCCCCCAGAATGACTGGTCACATGCAGCAAACCCAGACATCAAGACATTAATAGAGAGAATTAAAAAAATTGAGGAGAGTAAAGAGGAAAATAGGAAGGAGCTGATGTCAGAAATAACAGCAGTGAAGAATATTGTGATGGAAATAAATAACAAACTAATAAGCATGGAAAGCAGAATTAGCCAAGCAGAAGAAAGAATCTCAGAGCTCAAAGACCAAAACACAGAACCAACCCAAACTGTCAAAAGCATAGAAAAGAAGCTGAAAAAGACAGAACAAAACCTGAAAGAGATGAATGAGCACTTCAAGAGACCAAACCTAAGAGTAATTGGGCTTCCTGAGGTAGAGAGAGAAACAGAGGTCACACTGGAACAAACATTTCATGAAATCATTCAAGAAAACTTCTCTCATCTCATCAAGGATGAAAAAATTCAGACACAAAAGATTCAGAGAACTCCTGCAAGACAATGAAAAGACCAACTCCCAGACACATAATAATTTGCCTAAACAAAGTAGCTATAAAAGAAAAAACCCTAAAGGCAGCAAGAGAAAAAGGCCAGACTACCTACCAGGGAAGACCAATTAGAATAGCAGCAGATTTATTCACAGAAACCCTTCAGGCCAGGAGAGCCTGGAGCCCTATCTTCAAAGTTCTAAAAGATAAATAATTTCAACCAAGAATAACCTACCCAGCCAAACTAAGCTTCATTAGTGAGGGAGAATTGAAATCTTTTCCAGATATCCAATCCCTAAGAACCTACACTGCCACCAGACCACCTCTACAAGAAACACTTAAGAAAGTACTGAACACAGAAGAAAAGGACAACAAACAAACAGGAACAACAACTCTGTAAGAACCTTATGACAGGGATCGACTCTTGCATTTCAATTATTAGCCTAAATGTGAATGGACTAAATGCAACACTGAAAAGACATAGAATGGCAAAATGGATAAAATATTATCAGGCAACAATCTATTGCCTTCAAGAGACTCACCTCACTAGAAAGGATACCCTCAGACTCAAAGTAAGAGGATGGGAAACAAACTTTCAGGTGAACGGAATACAAAAGAAAGGAGGAGTAGCGATCTTAATTTCAGACAAAATACCCTTCAAGCTATTAAAAATCAAAAAAGATACAGAAGGCCACTACATAATGAGAAATGGGTCAATCCATCAACAAGAAATATCTATCCTAAACATATATGCACCCAACATAGGTGTGCCAACATTCATAAAGCAACTTCTAGGAAAACTAAAGAAAGATATTGACTCTAACACCATCATAACTGGGGACTTTAACACCCTACTCACAACCCTAGGCAGATCATCAGGACAAAAATTCAGCAAGGAGATTCGGAACCTCAATGTGACTTTGGACAAAATGGATTTATTGATACCTACAGAACACTCCATCGAAAGACTACAGAATACACATTCTAATCATCACCGCTTGGAATGTATTTTAAGATCGACCACATAATTGACCATAAATCAAGCATAAGCAAATTTAAAAGGACCAAAATTCTACCATGCACCTTCTTGGACCACAGTGGAATAAAAATAAACATTGACACCAACAAGGTCCCCCCAAACCCCACAAAGACATGGACACTAAACAGCATGTTGCTAAACAACTCCTGGGTCAATGATGAAATCAAAACAGAGATCAAAAGATACCTGGAAACAAATGAAAATGAAATATCTTACCAAAATCTCTGGGATGCCTTAAAAGCTGTAGTAAGAGAATTTGTATCCCTACAAACACACATGAAGAAAATGGAAGGAACACAAATTAACAGTCTAATAAGTGACCTAAGGAAGCTGGAAAAGCAAGACCACAAAAACCCTAATTTCAGCAGAAGAATCCAGATCACCAAAATAAAAGCCCAAATCCAGGACATAGAGGACAAAAAAATACGAAAAAAATCAACAAAACAAAAAGCCGTTTCTTCAAAAGGATAAACAAGATCGATGGTCCCCTAGCTAGACTGACCAAGAAAAAATGAGAAAAGACCAAAATAAGCACAATCAGAAACACAAAGATGCAGTCACATCTGACCCTGAAGAAATACAAAACATCATTGGAGACTACTACGTACACTTGTATGGAAACAAACTTGAAAACCTTAAGGAAATGGACGACTTTCTGACATCATACAACCTACTCTAGGTTGGAACAAGAAGAAATTAAGACCCTAAATAAACCAATAACAATCAAGGAAATTGACTATGTAATAAGAAAACTTCCTACCAAAAAAAGCCCTGGTCCTGATGGCTTTCCAGCAGAATTCTACAAGACATTTAAGGAGGAGCTGATATCAATCCTACTGAAAGTATTCCAGGCGATTGAAAAAGATGGAACTCTCCCCAAATCATTTTACGAAGCCAACATCACACTGATACCCAAGTCAGGTAAAGATCCAACAAAGAAAGAGAACTACAGGCCAATATCTTTGATGAACATACATGCTAAAATTCTCAACAAGATCCTTGCAAACTGGATTCAACAATACATCTCAAAAATCATCCATCATGACCAAGTAGGCTTCATTCCTGGGATGCGAGGCTGGTTCAACATTCGTAAAACCATAAATGTAATTAAATACATCAACAGATGTCAAAACAAAAACCACATGATTATATCATTAGATGCAGAAAAAGCTTTTGATAAAATCCAGCACCCCTTCTTGATAAAAAACCCTCGAACATCTAGGCATGCGGGAAACATACCTCAAAATAGTAAAAGCCATCTACAAGAAACCCACAGCCAGCATACTCCTAAATGGACAAAAATTGGAACCATTTCCCCTGAAACCTGGAACAAGACAAGGATGCCCACTCTCACCCCTCCTGTTCAACATAGCAATGGAAGTCCTGTCCCGAGCAATCAGAGAAGAGAAGGCAATCAGGGGTATCCAAATAGGAAAAGAGGAAGTCAAGTTATCTCTCTTTGTAGATGATATGATTGTGTACCTTGGAAACCCAAGAGAATCTGTCAAAAACCTCCTTACACTGATAAAGGCCTTTGGCAAAGTCTCAGGATACAAAGTAAATGTGCAAAAGACAATCGCATTTCATTACACCAATAATAAACAAACAGAAACCCAAATAAAAAACACAATTCCATTCACAATAGCCACAAAAAAAACCGAAATGCCTTGGCATCTTCCTAACCAGAGACGTGAAAGACCTTTACAATGAAAACTACAAAACAGTGCTCAAAGAAATCAAAGATGACACAACAAGTGGAAAAATATCCCATGCTCATAGATTGGAAGAATCAACATTGTGAAGATGTCCATCTTACCTAAGGCAATTTACAAATTCAATGCAATACCCATCAAATTACCAGCAACATTCTTCTCAGACATAGAAAAAACAACACAGGAATTCATATGGAAACACAATCATCCAAGAATAGCCAGAACAATCCTCAGCAAAAACAAACAAACAAACAAACAAACAAACAAACAAAAAACAGGTGGTATCACATTACCAGACTTCAAACTTTACTATAAAGCTACAATCATCAAAACAGCTTGGTATTGGTACGGGAACAGGCATATAGATCAATGAAATAGAATTGAGATTCCAGAAGCAAAACCTCAATTTCTCAACCAACTCATCTTCGACAAAGCCTCCACCACCTACCACTGGGGAGAGGTGAACCTATTCAGTAAATGGTGCTGGGAAAACTGGCTGACCACATGCAGAAGATTGAAACAGGATCCCTATCTATCCCCATGCACAAAGGTTAACTCCAAATGGATCAGAGACCTAAATCTAAATCTAAAACCTCAAACCATAAGAACCTTAGAAAATGAAGTACATACCCTCATGGAAATCAGAACTGGCATCCGATTCCTGAACAAAACCCGAAACACACAGGTCATAAGATAGAAGATAGACAAGTGGGACCTTATTAAGCTGACAAGCTTCTGCAAAGCCAAAGAAACCATCAAGAGAGCAGGGAGACAGCCTACAGACTGGGAAAAAGTATTTCCGAATGCCAGGTCTGACAAAGGCTTAACATCTTAGATCTACAAGGAACTCAAACATGCTGAAAAGAAAAAAACAAACAACCCCGTTATAAAATGGGCACAAGATATGAACAGACACTTCTCAAAGGAAGACATCTGAGCAGCCAATAGACACATGAAGAAATGTTCAACCTCACTAATCATCAGGGAGATGCAAATCAAAGCCACACTGAGATACCACCTAACTACAGTCAGAATGGCAATTATCAATAACTCAAAAAATAACAGCTGCTGGAGAGGGTGTGGCGAAAAGGGAACACTTCTACCCTGTTGGTGGGATTGTAAACTAGTGCAACCTCTGTGGAAAGCAGTGTGATGATTCCTAAAAGCTCTAAATATCAACCTCCCATATGACCCCGCAATCCCCCTACTGAGAATATATCCTGAAAAACTGAAATCACTCTAGAAATAAGATATGTGCACATGTATGTTTATTGCAGCATTGTTCACAATAGCAAGAACCTGGAAGCAACCATGCTGCCCATCAAAAGAGGACTGGATTAAAAAATTTGGTACATATACACGATGGAATACTACACAGCCATAAAAAGGAACAAAATCATGAATTTCACAGCAACCTGGATGGAACGAGAGTCTATAATACTGAGTGACTTTTCACAGGAACAAAGATCCGAGTATCACATGTTCTCACTCATATAATGGAACTTTAGCATCCAATGTAATACTATAAGAAAATGACTGACAGTAGTGGGAAACTATGGGGGGGAGGGAGGTGGAATTAACGGTAGCAAATATCTGTCTGGGGACGGGGAAACACCTCTTATCAACAGGGTGCCTGAATGAAACGTATTTGTATACCTAACCCTTAACTGTACCCCACAAAACCATAATAAAAAATATTGATTATTGATAAAAAATAATAATATAATTACAATATGCAAATACCAAGAAAAAAATTGCGGAGGGATTGGTAAGAAAGAAGGAGAGAAAAGAAGTAAAAATCAAAGAAAATAGAAAAAAATCTATAATAATAAACTTAATGATGTCAATAGAGTAAACTCACACTTAGAAATACAAAGCAATTTGGATTGGAGTTTTAAACTGAGGTATAGGATATTTACAATTAAAAGACCCAATATGCAATAATGTAATAGAAAGGCCGAAAATGGGATGAATAGGCAAACCAAAGAAAAACTGATACTGCAATATCAATATGAGACAAAATTTAAGAAAAAGGGAAAATCATTAATGGAAAAAAAATGGAAGCGTTACTCTTTGTTAAAAGAAAAATCCACTGAGAAAACATATCATCAGAATCTTTTATGTTTAAAATTTCAAGCAAAATTGATAGAATTAAATTATATTGTTATAATGAGAGATTTTAACACAATTCCCTTAAACGCAAATATAAGAAACTAAAAATATAGATGTTTTGAACAGAATGAACTCAATCTAATGTATATAAAGAGGTAATTCTATATCCAAAATATAGTGAATCCATATTCTTTTCAAGCACACATGAGTCATTCATAAATATTGACCACAACTTTGTATATGAATCATCTTAATTCTATTAAGTGCAGATGGAGAGAGAGAAGATGAAGGAAAAGACAGGGAAGAGTTTGAAGATTTGATAATAAGATTATAAGTGATAACTTTCCTTACTGACACATCCATGTATTTCCCAGATATTGTCAAATGAGAATACCTTACTTTTTTAATTCTGTAAAGTAATAAATGTTGTTTTAAAATAAATTAAAGCTTTAAAATTAAACAATTTATAATAAAATTCAGATGTTCTTAATTTATCTTTAATGACTTTGGTAGGTGGTGAAAGGAAATTTGGAAAACCCATTTTTAAAATTTAATTTTCTGAATTTACATGTAAAACAATTGTGATTTTAACAAAATTTTAAGTGGGCATGCATTTATGAAACATTTTATTACATGGATCATGACTGTTGCTATGATGTATGTAAACAAAGACTACACTAGTACACCGCATAAATTATATGATATATAATATTTATTAATTCAGTTGTAGTCAACTTTTTTAGTTGTAACTATTACCTTGAGTTAGCACTCTTGCCTTTTGTAGTACTTTTCAGTAGTGATAACATTTGTGAATTTTTATATTCATGATTTGCCTTTCAGAGAAAAAGACTCCACTGGGTTGTTCTTTTCACAAATTAGAGCAAATAAACTCAATATATTTATTTGTGCTTAGCAAAAGTTTTGTTTTTTTTTTTTTGCTGGCAGGGGACAATTAATCTTATTTGTTCTGTTTCATGTATAAGCAACATAAACACAGTCACACACATACAAGTATAAATTTATGTAAGACATTTTAAAAAAATTAACCAGTGACATAGCTAGTTTAATACAAAAAATGTAAAAAGCACTTTTTAAATAAATAAGGGCATGATCTTTTTCCCATTGCTGTCTTCTCTCACCCTGCAAAGGCATAAGTTAAAAACAGGTTGTCAACGCTATCATTTCTCTAATATGAAGTTGATCAAATCAGGCTGACCACAGCACTTAAAAGTAGAGGCACATTTTGGAAGAGCCTTTGTGGTTTTTCTATTTTTTTATTCAATGATGATTAACCCTTAAAAATAAAATAATTAAAGCATTTATATTTAATCTTTGATATTTGTTAACCAAAAATACTCTTTCAAGCATGCTAAACATGAAATTATTTCTAAAATGGTAATTGCCCTTACCTATCACATGAGCAGACAGACCTTAACATTTTAAAATAGAAATACGAATAAAAAGATACAAATATATTTATTTCCACGTTTTCATTTTTTCCAGAAAACATCTGTACAAAAGCAAGTCAGTAAGTAAACCTATCATATTATTTATTGAAAAATTAAATTTCTCTTGGCTTTGATTGCAGTAATTATAGAAACCATAGTATTCAAAGATACAGTCCATGTATCATTTTAAAGATTTTAAGTGATTTGTTTTTGAACTGTGTAATTTTAAGCTAGTTTGCATCATCTCCGAAACACCAAAGTGACATGTTTCCACAGTCATAGCTTAATTACTGCACTTTGCAGACCTGTTAATAAATCCTACAGGAATTCTAATTAGCTGTGATTCTGCCTTGCTCTCCCTGTTGTATGAACCAGTGTTCCCAGCTTGTGTACTTCAGCTCTATGGCTTGCTCAGCCAAGGATGAATACAGTTGCTGGCCTCTTGGCATACATCCAAACTAAAAATCCTGCCAAATATTCTTATCAAAGTCTGCTTACTAACCTTTCTATTTTTGTTTTCTATCTCAAGTCTTAGTGTGAGAAGTTTCTAAATTTGGTCTAAAATTTCTAACAGCAGTTTTAAAGACATTTCATAGGCACTTTAAATTAAATTAATGATTTAAAACATAGTCTCTTGATGTGAACAGTACTAAATACATTTTCTCAAGACTCTGGTAGTAAAATTAGACAGGAGATAATTTCTAGTACTAAGTTTGGTGTATATTTTAGTGACTCTTTAAATAAAAATCTGAATTTCATTTTAACAACTTTTAAAATTTTATAAGATTCCACATGAAATAGAGCCATGTGTAGCAAACAAAATTTATTTTTGATGATACATTAAAGAGCTATTAAATTGATAGCACCTCTTAAAGTCAACTAATAATTCTAATAAGGGGGAAAGTAGAATTTCTCATAATAGTTTTCAGTTTTAATTTTATAGGTAAATAAAGAACTTTTCTTAAATATATATTTATTCACAAACAACATTGTTATGTTATGATGTTTTCTTCATTGTAGACTATGTTTCTTAATGAAATAGTGACATTTTATTTCTTATAAAATCTGATACTCTAGTATTGAGGATAGAACCACAAAAATTATATTTATTTTTATAAATAAAAGTGTTAATCAAATTTGAAAACTGTCCCTTATCTAATATTCTAACTTCTAGCTTGATTTGATATTGTACATTAAGTACAAGGTATAAAAATGTATTTTATTCATAAAACATGAATCTTTTAAACATTATTTTTATTTGATCAGAACCAATATCCTATAAACACTGTCAATTGCTAGTTTAGATTGGTCAATGTTGTCACTGAAGTGAAAGTTTCAGATGAATCTTTTTATATATTAATCTACTCTAAGGAACCTAAAACATACAGCTCAAAAAATTAATCTATTATTATGATAAAAATTGATTAATGCCTTCAATAGATAATTTTAATTGGAAAATGCATTATCTTCACATTTAAATATCAAGTCTAAGAAATAGAATTTGGCTTAAAATTTTAATCTTAAAATGATCATTCTGTCTCCTCTTGTGACTGTCTTGTAGTCTTTGACTCTGAAACCACTGCTTCCTACTTTTAATCACAATCCAGGATGTGCCACAAATGCAGATTTTATGAGGGCACATATAAAAACTCGTGGTTACATAGCTCATTTGCTGAGCATTCATTCATTCAAAGAATATTTATTGAGTGCCTTGCCTACTATGTGCTATATAAAGAGGATATAACTGTGAAGCAAAAAGGCCATTATACTTGTTTTCATGAGGTTTTGCTGTTGATTTAATGTTTCCTTTATACCATACTCCCAATAACTGGATCTATGCTCTGTCCCTTTCAAGCTCTATCATCTATCTATCATCTATCTATCTATCTATCTATCTATCTATCTATCTATCATCTATCTATCCATCTACCTATCTTAGTATGTTTATAAATAAATATATGAATATACATGTGCATATTAACGTTACTTCTCAACTTCAATGTTATCTATATATTCTTGTAGATTTTATATGTACACAAACACATCATATTCAGATAGCATTTTTCTTTCTAAGCACAATTTTTACAATATCTTCATTTTTGCCTTATCACAATCAGTAAGATTTTCAGCACAATATTAGTCAAAAATGGAGATAATGACCATACTTGCCTCATGCTAGATGTCAGTGGAAAATAATTATTAGATTAAGAAATTTTCCTTTCCTAACTAGCTCAAATATGTCTTTATCAAATATTTGAGATGGAAATACTAGTCATCTTATCATAGGATAATCCCATGAATATAAATTCAAAAGTTATAGATAAAATCTTAACAAAATGAAGCAAGCAATATAGAAAAAAGATGCTGTAATAAAGTTAATTTGGGTTTATTTTAATAATGAAAATTCAATTTAACAACTGAAAATCACTCTATATTTTACCACAGTGGCAAAATAAAAAGAATAATATAGTAATTTTAACAGATATAAAACAGGATTTATAAAATTTGACATTTTTATGATAAAAACAAAAAAAGCTGGTCCTTTGAGAGGATAAACAAAATAGATGGACCCTTAGAGAGATTGACTAATAGAAAGAGAGAAAAAATCCAAATAAACACACTTAGAAATGCAAAAGAGGCCGGGCTCAGTGGCTCAGCCTGTAATCCCGCACTTTGGGAGGCCGAGGTGAGAGAATTGCCTGAGCCCGCAGGTTTGAGACCCGCCTGGGCAACTTGGCGAGACCTCGTCTCTACAATAAATAAAAAAAAATTTGCCGGGCATGGTAGCACGTGCCTGTAGTTCCAGCTACTTGGAAGGCTGAGGCGGAAGGATCGCCAGAGCCCAGCAGGTCAAGGCTACGGTGGCCGGAAGAGGCCACTGCACTCCAGTCTGGGTGACTGAGTGAGACTCCAACTCAAAAAAAAAAAAAGAAAAAGAAATGCAAAAGAGGCAGTTACAACTGACCTCGAAGAAATTCAAAAGACTGTCAGTGACTACTATGCAGCCTGTACAGAAACAAACTCAAAAACATAAATGAAATGGAAGACTTTCTGACATCACACAACCTCCCAAAGTTGAAACATGAATAAATTGATATCCTAAATAGATCAATAGTAACCCAGGAAATGACTCCATCTTAAAAAAGACCCACCAAAATGAATGAATAAATAAATAAATAAACAAATAAACAAGCAGATAAATAAAGTCCTGAACTAGACAACTTCCCAGCGAAATTCTACAAAAAGGAGACACTGATACTAATCCTGTTGAAAGTATTCCAGACAACCAAGAAAGATGAAATCCTCCTCAAATCATTTGATGAAGCTAACATTACACTGATACCCAAACCTGACAAAGATCCAACAAGGAAAGACAACTACAGGCCAGTCACCTTGATAAGCATAGATGCAAAAATTCTCAACAAGATTCTAGCAAATTGGATCCAACAACACATCTCAAGAATCATGTACCATTACCAAGTAGGCTTCGTTCCCAGGATGCAGGGCTGTTTCAACACCTGCAAGACCATAAATGTAATTGAACACATCATCAGATGTAAAAAGAAGAACAACATGATTATATCATTAGATGCAAAAATAGTTTTGACAAAATCTATTATCCCCTCTTGATAAAAATGCTTGAGCAACTAGGCACAGAAGGAACATTCCTCAAAATAGTATCAGTCATCTATGATAAACCCACAGCAAACATGTTGCTCAATGCAAATAAGTTGGAAGCATTTCCACTGAAAATGGGAACAAGACAAGGTTGCCCACTCTAACCCCGCCTGTTCAACATAGTGTTGGAAGTCCTAGCTAGAGCAATGAGACAAGAAAAGGTTATCAGGGGTATCCAAATCGGAAAAGGTGAAGTCAAGCTATCCCTCCTTGAAGACAATATGAGCCTATACCTTGAAAACCCAAGGGAATCTGTCACAAACCTCCTGGCACTGAAAAACAACTTTGGCAAAGTCTCAAGGTAAAATTTCAATGGGCAAAAGACAGTCACATTCCTATACACCAAAAACAAACAGAGAACCAAATAAAAGCACAATCCCATTCACAGTACCTTGTCATCTTCCTAATCAGAGAAGTGAAGACCTTTACAATGAAAGCTAGAAAACACTACTCAAAGAAATCCAGTAACAACCACTGAGAAGAGGAGACCTTATTAAGCACATGGTGCTGGGAAAACTGGCTGATTGCATGCAGAAGAATGAAACAGGTTGGCTCCCTATCACCATATACCAAAATCAACTATAAATGGATCAAGCAGTTTGTCATAAAAGATAAGATAGACAAGTGGGACCTCATCAAACTGAAAAGCTTTTGCACAGAAGAAGAAATCATCAAGAGAGTGGGGAGACAACCCACAGAATGGGAGAAATACTTGCCAACTGTATATCTGACAAAGGTCTAACATCCAGGATCTACAGGGAACTAAAACAAACCAGTTCCACTTCAAAAGCACATTCATAAGTTCAATTTGTTCCTAAGTCCAACAAAGTTAGCCTAGGTACCCAACTAGCACAAGCAGCTTTACAATACCAGTACATCTTCATTGTTTTTACACTTGCTTCTGGGCATCCTAGGCTTGAAATAATGATACTTTATACAGTACTAGACAGCAAAGCACACAAAAGCACAACCACTTATAGAAAATGCACGCACATAACTGTGTATGCTAGACACGTGAACTAACTTACGTGATAACTTACATAACTACTCACGTGGACATATAAACATTTGTATCTTTGAAAGTTTAGAACTTGAAAGTTTGTATGTAGGGAACTTATTGTATTCCAAATAAGAATGTTAGTAGCTCTTTCAGTTGACACGTTTTCTTTTGACACTTTTTTTTTACTACTGTGTGGGTTTTAAATTGTTTATTTCTTTATTTTCTGACATTAAAATGTGTTCCAGGGTAATCTTGTATATCTTACATATTGCTGACCGAATCTTAGAAGCAACAAATTTTAAAGGAGTCCTAGTTAATTTTAGAGAATGGTATTAGAAATTATCAATTTAGTGCTTGATACCCTCATTGCTGCAGTGGCATCATTGCTTTGAGGTACTCTAAGCTAACAGAAAAAGGAAATACACATGTGCAAAGTAGCAAATGTATAGACACAAATCTGTAAATGTTTCTTAATATATTAATCTGTATCTATTGTTATCACATGGATTATTCTAGTCTTCCACACTTATCTGTAATTTCCCATTCTAACAGTGAGAAACCTGGCTCCCATCATTTACCATATGTGCATTACCCAGAGAAACAGAAACAATAAAATATATGCTTACATACACACAGACACACATATCACAAGAGAGAGACAGAAACAGAGAATGAAAGACAGAAATTTATTATGGAAATTGCTCATATAATTATAAAAACCAAGTATTCCTATGATATGCTGTCTGCAAGCTGGAGAACCAGGAAAGATAATTATGCGATTCAGTCCAATTTTGAAAACCTGAGAACCAGGAGGTGAAGTGCGAAGTTAGTGCTGGTATAAGTCCTGGAGTCCAAAGGCCCAAGAACCAGAAGCTTTGATGTATGAAGGCTAAATAAGATAGATGCTCCAACTCAAGAATTTATCCTCCCTTCATTGTTTCATTATATGTAGGCTCCCAATGGATTGTACGATGCTCATCAACATTGGTGAAAATGGATCTACTTTACTAAGTCTAACAATTCAAATGCTAATCTCTTCCAAAAACACCCTCACAGACATACCAAAAAATAATATTTTACCAACTATGTAGGCATCCTCTAGTGTAGTAAAATTGATACATAAAATTCACCATTACAAGTCCACCTTTTGTCAACATGGCACTCATACATATCTCCTTAAATCATACTTATTTTCCAAACAAAGACAATAGTAAGGTCATAACTCTACCTAACATAATACAAACGTTGTACACACAACTAAAAGTACACTTTAAAATTTCTTCCCTAGAAAAAGAGGCAAAGTCCTTTACTGATGTCTACTTTTCTTCTAAATGGATCAAGCATTTGTCATAAAAGATAAGATAGACAAGTGGGACCTCATCAAACTGAAAAGCTTTTGCACAGAAAAAATCATCAAGATAAACATAAATCTTGTGATGTAAAATTAATACCTAAATACTAATAAGTCAGTACATCATATACTGCATAATAGGGTATAAGAAAAAATAAAGAAACAAAAATATGTGCTTAATGTGTGTGTGTGTGTGTGTGTGTGTGTGTGTGTGTGTGTGTGTGGTTCATGATGGTTGACTATAAAGAGCTAGTGTGGATATTTCTCTCACAGAAAGGGATTGAAATAGTGAGGAAACGATAGGACTGTGAATAGATCATCTGGGAGAGCACACAGAATTTTATCAGAGAAGCAATAGAAACTACATAGAATAAAGAAAGGCAAAGCAGGGCAGGCTGAAAAGTTTCCTCTGGTGAAGAGCTGGGAGATGATTCCTAACACAGGGAAGCCCTGCCTGACATGAAGCTGCAAAGGCAGAGTGCACATGTAAGTACCCTATCTCCTTCCCTCTCTGGCCCATGTGCAGAAGGAACAGAAGAGCACTGAGCAGCAGCCACAGTGGAGCAGCTGTGCTTCCCTGAGTGCTCACTACAGAGACAGAGAAACCCCTGAAAGGGAGCTATGGAGGCAGGAGGCACACAAAACACCCCATCTCTCCATTCCTCTGTGCCTCGCATGTGACAAAGGTAGAGTCAGTGATGGTGGAGATTGTAGGTGGCATAATGGTGGCCTCGGGAAGCTGACAGCTTCTGGAAGTTGAACTGCAACTGAGATGGGGGCAGGACAGGTGTAGCAGGTGCCTGTCTCCAAAGCAGGAGAGCCCAGTTTAGCAGGAAGCAGCAAAGGGGAAAGGGATGTGACACATTGCCCGCCAGTTTGTTCCTTTTGTGGCTGCAGTATCTGTCTGTCCTGTGGGTGTGCAAAAGTGCCAAGCCTCCCTGCTTATAGGGTTGGTGGCATCCAGCTCCAAGCTGCTCAGGGAACCAAAATCCCATTGAATTCCATATGGGTTTGAAGTGATGCCTCTTTGGGTGGCTCTCAGCATTCAGCTGGAGAATGGAGGGGTTGTAGGTGGTCTCCCATGACTAGGGTTGGAAAGGTCCATGGTCAAGACATTAAACCCTGGGGTTTCTCTCATTTACTCGCCTACAAATTTTTAAAAAAATGTTAGCATCCTCAGATAAGAAGAAACCAGTGCACAGACTTCAGCAATACAAAAAAAGAGAAGTTTTGACACTTTCAAAATATCATACCAGCTTCCTAGCAATAGATTCCTAATAGATATAGAATTCAGAAGATGGATGGCAAAAAACTCGATGAGATCAAAGAGAAAGTAGAAATCCAAAACAAAGAAGCAAGGAAAACAATCGAAGAATTGAAAGATGACATAATAAGAAAGAACCAAACTGAATTTATGGTAAAGAAGAGTTTAAATCAGAAATTTCAAAATACAGTTGTAAGCCTTAACAATAGACTACACCAAAAAAACCAAAGAATTTCAGAGCTTAGAGATCATTCTCTCTAATCAACCCATCCAGAAAAAAAAATAAATTAAAAAAATAAGAAAATTGAGCAAAGCCTAGAGACAGACGGAATTTTATAAAGAAAGCAAAGCTATGACTGATTGGCATTCCTGAGAAAAAGAGAACGGAAGGATACTGTAAAAATAATTTGAGTATATAATCCAAGCAAACATCTCCAATCTTGCTAGAGAGGCAAACATGCAGATTTAAGTAACTCAGAGAACTCCTGTGAAATATAATAAAAGTTGATCCATTTCCAGGTCAAATAGTCATCAGACTATCCAAGGTTGACACATAAGAAAAATCCTTAAAGGTAGCTAGAGAGAAGGGCTAGATTACCTACCAAAGAAAGATTAAGTGGAGTAACAACAGTCCTCTCAGCAAAATCCTTACAAGTCAGAAGAGATCAGGCCTCATTTTCAGCATTATTAAAGAAGAGAAATGCCAGCCAATAATTTTTCATCCTACCAAACTAAACTTCATAAACGAAGGAGAAATAAAGTTTTTAATCAACAAGTAATGACTAAGGGAATTTGTCACCATCAAACCAGCTCTACAAGAGATGCTTAAAGGCGTTCTAAGGTTGGGGAAAAAAAACAACAACACCTCCTAACACAAAAACACACATAAGCTCATAGCCTATAGACTTTTTTAAAGCAACCACAAAACTGAGGTACAAAACAACAAGCTAAGAGCACTAGGACAGGAATAAAACCCCAAATAGCAACAGTAATCTTGATTGTCAATGGCCTACATGTGCCACTTAGGACATAAAGTGAAAAATTGTATAAAAAATAAGGCCCATCATTTTATTTATGAAACCCATCTCAATTCTTACAATGCTCATAGGCTTAAGACAAAAGGATGGAGAAAGATCTACCATACAAATAGGTAAGAAAAAGAGCAGAAATCACTATTCTTGTTTCAGATAAAACAGACAAAACCAGCAAAAGTAAAAAGAAGATAATGAAGGACATTACATAATGATAAAGGACTCAATCCATCAGGAAGTCTTACTATACTAAATATATACACAGTCAAACTGGGAACACAAAAATTTTAAAAACAATAATAATACTATAGCTAAGAGAAGACACAGAAAGCCAAACAATAATAGTGGGGTACATCAGCACACCACTGACGCTCTAGACAGATCATCAAGGCAGAAAACTAACAAAGAAATTCTGGGCTTAAATTTGACACTTGACTCATTGATCCAAATAGATGTTTACAGAATACTCCACTCACCAACTACCACTGAGGAACATAGATGCAAACATCTTCAAAAAAACACTAGCAAACCATACCAACAGCACAACAAAAAGCTCATTCACCGTGATCAGATGGGCTTTATTTCTTGGATGGAAGGTTGGTTCGACATATATAAATCAATTAACATAATGACATAAACAAATTAAAAATGGGAATCGTGATAATCTCAACAGAAAAAAAGGATAAAATCCAACATTCTCTCATGATAAAAACCCTCAACTGTCTAAACATCAAAAGTCGAGCAGACATCATACTAGATGGGCAAGCTGGATGCATTTCCTCTAATAACTGAAGCAAGAGAAGGATGTTCATGTTATTTAACATAGTACTAGAAGGCCTAACCAAAGAAAAATGGCAGGAGAAAAAAATAAAATGTAGTCAGATAGAAAAAGAAGCAGTCAAATTATCTCTTTGCAGGTAATATAACTCTATACCTAGAAAACCCTAAAGATTTCACCAAAATACTTTTAGAACTAATAAGTGAATTCAGTAAAATCTCTAGATACAAAATCAATGTTCAAAAACTACTAGCATTTGTTAAAGCTGAAAAGCAAATCAAGAACAATTCTATTTACATATATATATGCACAAACATATATGTGTATGCATATATGTGTGTCTGTGTGTGTGTGTGTGTGTGTGTGTGTGTGTGTGTGTGTGTGTGTGTGTGTGTTTAGGACTACATCTAACCAAGGAGGTAAAAGATCTATAAAATGAGAACCACAAAATACTGCTGAGAGAAACCAAAGATGCACAAACAAATGGAAAAACATCCCATGCTCACAGAATGGAAGAGTCAACATCATTTGAATATTCATGCTGCCCAAAGCAATCTACAAATTCAATGCAGCATCATCAACTTAAGAACATCATTGTTTCATACGGAAACAATAAAGAGCTTAAATAGTCAGTGCAGTTCTAAGCAGAAAGAACAGAGCCAGAGACATCACATTATCTGACCTTAAACTTTACCATAAAGCTACTGTAACCAAAGCAGCATGATACTGATATAAAAATCAACACATAAACTAATGGAAAGAATATAGAGAATTCAGAAATAAAGTCTCTCACCTACAACCAACTGCTCTTTGATAAAGTCAACCAAAAAAAAAGCACTGGAGAAAGAACACCCTGTTCAATAAATTGTCCCAAGAAAACTAGCGTAACATGTGCAGAAGAAGGTGGTCTACTACCTCTCACCTTAAATAAAAATTCACTCAACATTAAGACTTAAATGTAAGATCTCAAACTATAAAAATCCTAGTAGGGAACCTAGAAACACTCTTGTGGACATTGGGCTAAACACTCTTCTGGACATTGGGCTAAACACCAAATTTATGACCAAGTCCTCATAAGCAAATGCAGCAAAAGAGTAGGACCTTAATAAATGAAGGAGCTTCTGCACAGTGAAAGAAACAGAGTAAATAGACAGCCTACAGATTGGAAGAAAACATTTACAAACTATGCATCCAAAAAGGGCTAATATCCAGAATCTATGAGAAACTTAAACAAATTGACCAAAAAAAAAAAAAACTTCACAAAAAAGGACAAAGACATGAACAGACATTTCTAAAACAAAGACATACAAGCAGTCAACAAAAATATGAAAAAATTCCCAACCTCACCAATCATTAGAGAAATGTAAGTCAAAAACACAATGAGATACCATCTCATGCCAGTCAGAATGGCTATTAATAAATCAAAACAATGAATGGTGATGTTGAGGGGAAAAAGAAACACAAACACTGCAGGTGGGAATTTTAACTAGTTCAGCCCCTGTGGAAAGCAGTATGGAAATTTCTCAAATAACGTAATATAGAATTACCAGTTGACCCAACAATCTCATTCCTGGATATATATCCAAAGAAACATAAATTGTTTTACCAGAAAGATACCTGCACTCACATGGTTATTGCAGCACTATTCACAATGCCAAAGACATGGAATCAACCTAGGTGCCCAGCTATGATGGACTAGACAAATAAAATGTGATACATATACACCATGGAATAATTCATAACCATAACATATTTTTGCTGCAACATGGATGTAGCTGGAGGCCATTATTCTAAATGAATCAAAGCAGTAACAGAAAAAATATACCACATGTTCTCACTTATAAGTGGGACCTACACACTTGGTACACATGGACATAAAGGTAAAAACAATAGATTCTGGAAACTCCTGAAGGAGGGTGTTTTAAAAAATAACTATTGAGTACCACCCTCACTATTTGGGTCACATATTCAATACAAGCCTAAGTCTCATCATTATACAATATATCTGTATAACAAACCTGCACATGTATAATCTGAATTAAAAGAATAATAATAATAACAATAATAATAATTGCAAAAACTCATGACAATAGCATTTTTTTTGTTTCTGTAAGTGCAGGTCAGAGCTTGTATTTAGAACTGTTTTCTTTTAGTACCCTTCTGTATTTCCTTTGCCTGCAGCAAGCACCCCAAGTGGTCTTTTTTTTTACATAATAGAGTAACCCAAGTATTTATTTCTGAAAGATCTGAGCCATTCATATGTTTCTCTGAATTGGGTTGCTGTAGTTTTCCAATGACTTTAATCAAAAGGCATGCAGATGTTAAGAGATAATCTAAAGGAGCTCTTGTAGACTGGATATACTCTTTCTTATCTCCATTGTGGAATAGTAACTCAATTTCTCCCTAGTAGTTCAAATCAATTACCCCAGCTAACACCTTAAATCCTTTTTGACCTGTTGACTCAGAGGCATGTGGTGCCAAAAGTGGCTAGGTGACAGGTTTAAATTCCACTTCAATTGAATCATGTCTTCTTTCTAAAGTATTGCTTTCTTTAGAGAAATACCCCTATCCCAGAAGATTATGAGTTCATGAGAACAGTAAGCAACAGGAGAAATGGTGAGTGAAGGCACTCTTATTTTCACCTCCTAATTCCCAGACCTATGAATACTGGCTATTGGGGTAATGGTACCAAATAACGAACTCCGATTCTGATTCAAAGCATGTGCCATCTCCCACCTAGCTGGTGATTTGAGTCTTCAAAAGACCATTTCATGTTCTATAAAAATAGCTATATCAGGTTAGTGGGGAACATGAGAAGACCAGCAAATTCCATGAACCTGGGTACATTGTCATAGTTCTTTTGCTATGAAGTGAGTTTTTTGTTTTTGTTTTTGTTTTTTTTAACAGATAAGGTGCTGCATGGAATACCATGATGGAGGTTAAGGAAATCTGCAAACCTTCAGATGGTGGTTTTGGCAGAAGCTTTGTTTGCAGGGAAGTTGAATCCAAATACAGTGTCTATTCCATTAAGGACAAAATATTATCCCTTCCTTTATGGAAGAAATTCAGTGCAATTAACCTGACACCAGATAGTTGACTGATTACTTCAGAAAATAGTGCAATACTGAGGGTTCATTGTTAATTTCTACTACTGGCAAATTGGATATTTAGTAGTCCTAGTCAGGTAGTCCTAGCCAGGTTGGTCTTGGTGAGTGGAAATCCATGTTGCTAAACTCATGAGTAACTCATGAGGGTATTTGTCAATGACAGGGTTGTCTGAGAAAAGATTCTTCCTGGTATCTATAGAACCAGTCATCCTATTCACTTCATTATTAACACCCACTCTGCTGAGGTCACCTTTTTGAGACCATTCCTGTGGGACAACAATATTATTTTTAACATTTGTAGTCCATTTCCAATCATGCTTCTTCCATTTCACTGACCATTGAGCCAAACCATTGTCTACAGCCTATGAATTAGTATGTAATTGCACATCAGGCCATTCTCATTCCAAGCAAAGTGCATAATCAGGCAGACCAAGAGCTGTAAGGGAGTAGTAATCTGCAAAGAATGGCAGAGACTTGCTCCAAAATCTTAAAAACCAGTTTGGGCCGGGCTCGGTGGCTAAGCCTGTAATCCCGCGCCTTTGGGAGGCTGAGTTGAGTGGATTGCCTGAGCCCGCGGGTTTGAGACTCACCTGGGCAGCAAGACCTCATCTCTACAATAAATCAAAAAATCAGCCGGGCGTGGTAGCGCATGCCTGTAATTCCGGCTACTTGGAAGGCTGAGGTGGAAGGATCGCCGGAGCCCAGCAGGTCAAGGCTGCGGTGGCCGGGAGCGGCCACTGCATTCCAGTCTGGGTGACAGAGTGAGACTCCAACTCAAAAACAAACAAACAAACAAACAAACAAAAAACCAATTCGTCAATTCATCTGACAAATTCTTCAAACAGAAGCCATGAATGCACTGACACTTCAAATAGCACCATCAAAATTGCTGGCTTATATGGCCCAAATGGCAGAGGAACTTGCACAGTAGATTAGACCTGTTTCAGAGCCTTCCCTTTTCTGGGCCCTACTAAAAGCTAGCCATTTTCAAGTCACTCAGTATAAGTGCCTGGATAACACATACAAATAAGTAATATATTTCCTTCAAAATTTAGAATGGTCTCTTTCTTGGTTGCAAGAGCAGCTCATAACAGTAACTCACTTTTTACCTTAGAAGGAATATCTCCACAAGTCTTATACCTCTGGAAATTTAACTGAGGTAGAAGACCTCTGAATTTTAGACAAATTTATGTTCCATCCTCTTACATGCAAATATCTTACCAGTAAGTGTACAGTAGCTGCGCCTCATGCTTACTAGGCCCAATCAGTATGTTATCATCAATACAATGAACCAGTATGATATTTTGTAAATGGAAAAAAAAAGTGATCAAGATAACTGCAAACTAAATTATGGCATAGGGCTAGAGTACAAATATACCTTTGAGATAGGACAGTGAGTATTCATTTCTAGATTTGCCAGATGAAAGCAAACTGCTTCTGGTGGACGTTATGAACAGGAATGGAGAAAAAAGCATTTGCCATGTCAAAAACTGCATATCAGGTGCCAGGAGATGTATTAATTTGCTCAAGCAATAAAGCCACTCTGGTAAAGCAACTGCAATTGGCATCATCACTGGATTAAGCTTAGCATAATTCATTGTCATTCTTCAAGATCTGTCTGTCTTCTGCACAAGCCAAATGAGATAATTTAATGTGAATACGTTGGGAACCATCACCTCTGCATCTTTCAAGTCTGTGGTGGTCTCACTAATCTCTGTAATCCCTGCAGGAATGTGGCATTGATTTTGATCTACTATTTTCTAAGGTAAAGGCAGTTCTAATGGCTTCCATTTGGCCTTTCCTATCATAATAGCTCTCACTCAATAGATCAGGAAATCAATGTGGGAATTCTGCCAGATGCTAATATGTTTATTTTAATTATTTATTCTAGAACTGGGAAATAACCACAGGGTTCTTTTAGGGACCCACTGAGCCCACTGTGAAATGCACCTGCACAAAAACTGCACTAATTACCTGACCTCTGTAATCTCCTACGCTGACTAGTGAACCACAGTGATGTTTTGGGCCTTCTGAAATCTGTCAATGAAGACCCAATGTCCAGGTCTTCCAAAGTGCTAATGATTTTGTTTTCCCCAATGCACTGTTACCCTGGTAAAAGTTTGTAGTCCTTTTGGGGAAAGGTGGGAGAAACATTTAATAGTATAATTTTTCAGTAGTGTACTGGGTGCTTCATCAGGGGGCTCTGCCTTTCCTTTTATCAAGAGATTCTGATATGTAAACTGGCTTAAGTTTGGGAATTGATTGAAAGATGATGACTCTGTTTTTATAATTCAAGTACAATTTTATTCTCTTCACCAATAACTTTTATGCATATATAGATCAATTAAGAATTTAGTAGGCTTCCCATTAATTTTACTTCTATAAATACTGTTATTAACTAGTCAAGCCATAAGTCTGCGGGAGTTAGATTATTGTGATTGGTACTTTGACCCTGCAGTTTATTATGGTAACGACATCCACCTTGTACACAGTAGTTGAGTGCCACCACTTGGCCCTTGTCACTCCAGGTCCAATGACTCCCATTGTATTACACTTTCTATGAACAGCTGCAGTTTACTCTGAGGCTTGGCCTGCAGAAAAAAAAGTTATACTAGAGCTCTTCAAAGATGTGGGGGCTTTTCTCACAATTTCATTTCTCAAAGTTTTTGTGAAAAGTATGTCTTCTGGGCCCTCCCAATGTCTTAAATGGAAAATCCACTCTATCATTTCAAACTTCCTTAGTCTTTGAATCTTGTCTACTACATTAAACCAAGACAAATCTGACATTTTAAATTCATTCACTGTGGACCACTGTTTGGTTTATGTTTTAGCCATCAACCAAACTGTTAAAATCTTTACTGAGTACAATATTAATTGCTTAACATCTGCTTAAGAAATGCATATCAATAAATTTGCTCTAATTCAGTTTTATGGTCTTTCCACCATTATCCCACACCCTTAATCATCTCACATTCCCCAGATTTATGCTTCTATAAGTTATAAAACTAAAGTAATTCTTTTAAAGCATAGTGTATTTCTTCACTTTTAGGATTAAGCTAGGACTTGAATCTAGTAAAAGGTCTAGAGACAAAGAGGGATGTTGGAGATGGGATCTGAGGAGAATCTTAGGAAAGGCCATTATCATTTCCTCAAGCAAAGCAATATCAAACCATTCTATCTACAGTAGTATAGAGAGCACTGAGCCCATGGCATGAACTGTTTATAGAGAAAAATAAAATATCTGCAATTAACACTTTTAGTTGCCAAAACAAGTGACTCTGCATATGATTTTAAGTATATTTTGGAAAAGTAAGAAATATAATAACATTGGCTCATTGTTCTTAATGTCACTGAACAAAGTGGTAAAGGAAAAGGAAAAGTTTAGAGACTCAAATTCAGAGCTCAAGCTCCCGATACGTTTCCTAAGAGGCTCCTGCCCCCAACACTTTCTCAGTCTGAAGGACTGAGAAGCAGGTACTCTGATATCTGAAAATAGGAAAAGATGATGTTCCAGTTCAAGAAAAAATAATTCACCTTTCTTTCACCCTTTTGTTCTATTTGGACCCTTATTTGTTGGACGATGCCAACCCACATTATTGAGAGCAGTTCTTCTTTACGCAGTCTACTGAATAAAATACTTTATTATTATTATTATTATTATTGTTTTGAATTGAGATCTTACTCTGTCACCCAGGCTGGAGTACAGTGGCATTGACCACCTGAACAATATCAAAATTATTTTTAAGTACTTTTTCATTTACATAAAAATATTGAATGACAAATACAATATATTTTCATATGCTCCCTCAGCCCTCATTGTCTTATTATTAAAATTTTGCATTAGTGTGGTATAAATATATATACACATACACATTAGTATTAACTAATGTTCATAGTTTATACTAGGACTCACTATTTGTGATATATATTCTTGGATTTTGACAAATGTATAATAACAAGTATCCACCACTACAGTATTATACAGAATAGTTTCACTGCCCTAAATATGTCTTGTTTTTACCTATTTATTTTTATCTTCTTCACTTCCCCTGAACTCATAAAAACACTGATTTTTTTTATTGTCTGTGTTGTTTTGCCTTTTACAGAATATCAAATAGAAAAATATCATACATTGTGTAGGCTTTTCGAAGGACTTCTTTTATTTAGCAATATACATTCAAGATTCTTTTGTGATTTTCTTGGCTTGACAGTTAATTTCTTTTTAATGTTTAATAATATGTCCATGCATGGATAGATATCACATAGTTGGCTTATCTTTTTACCTATGACATATATATTTTGGTTGCTTTCAAGTTTTGGCGATTATGGATAAAGCTACAGGTGTTAGTATGATTGAAAGTATCTCACTTGAATAATTGCCAAAAAGGACTATAGCTGGATTATATATTCTTACATATTATAATAATATGCTTAGTTGTGTGAAACTGCCAAACATTCTTTTAAGGTGGCAGTATCATATTGCACTTTACAATTTAGCATTCCCTCCACAGTAATAAAAAAGAGGTCCTCCTGCTCCACATTCTTTCCAGCATTTGGTATTGCCAATGTTTGGGATTTTGGCCATTCTAATAGTTATATGGTGGCATATCATTGTTTTTATTTCTAATTCCCTAATGACATATGATGTTTAGCATCTTTTCATATGTATATTCATCATGTGCATATCTAAAAATTGGTAATATCAACAATAAGATAAAAATAAGAAAAAACTTCTAGTTCTTTCAGTTTTTTCTTATTTTTATCTTATTGTTGATATTACCAATTTGTAGATATGCACATCACAATAGCAAAAACATGGAACCAACTGTGTTGCCCATTGAAGCTGGACTGGATTAAAAAAATGTGGCACATATGCACAATAGAATATTATGCTGCCATAAAGAAGGACAAACATATGGACTTCGCAGCAAATTGGATGGATTTAGAGTCTATCATACTCAGTGATTTATCATAGAAACAAAGAACAGAGTTCCATATGTTCTCACTCATAAATGGAGCTTGAACAATTTTAATGCTATAAGAAAGTGATTGGCAATAGTGGGAAACTGTCGGTGGGGCGGGTGGGATTGGCAGTTGAGGGAAACTGCTAGGGGAAGGAGGGGCATACCTCATTAAAAAGGGTACCTGCATAATCAATGTTTATATACCTAACCCTGAAATGTATCCCACATCTTTATAATAAAAATTTTTAAAAATAAGAAAAAAAAATCTTAGATCTATAAAATGCAGCAAAAGAATTTTAAAAAATCACTAGAGGAGTTCAGTAGCAGACAGTTAAACAGAAAAAAAAATTAGTGAACTCAAAAGTAGGCTGTTTGAAAGTATCCAGTCAGAGAAGGAATAAAAATCTCTAACTGTATGCTTTCAAACAGCCTACATTTGAGTTCACTAATATATATGTGTGTAATATATATATATATATATATATATATATATATATATATATATATATAAAGAACTAATGAAACAACATTAAATAGAGCAATATACACATTATGGAAATCCCAGAAAGCAAAGACATAAAGGATCAGGAAAATTATTTAAATAGGCAATTGACAAAACAAAAAAATCCAAGGAAGGAAATTTACATCCAAATTCAAAAAGCCTCACTGGCTCAAACAAAAAATAAACAGAACAAGCTTACACCGAGGTATATTATAATAAAATTGTAAATCGGCAAAAACTAAAGAAAAATTTTAAAAGCAACGAGAAAAAAATGACTCATCACATGCAACAGAATCTCCATAATATTATCAGCCTCAGCAAAAACCTTGTGAGGCAGAAAGGCATGAAATGATATATTCAAAGTTTTGAAATAAAACCAACAAACAAAATTAAAAACAAAATTTACAACCTATAATATTATATTTGACAGAACTGTACTTCAAAATGATGAAGAAATACAAACTTTTCCAGATAGATAAAATTGAGGGACTTAATCAACACTAAACCTGACTTACAAGAAGCACTAAAGGAAGTCCTTCAGGTTGAAATAACAGGGTGCTAGACAAAAATTTTAAAAAATATTAAAAGTAAAGCTTAAAATCTAAAACTTTTTTCTTTTCTATACGCTTATATATAATAGGAAAATGTGAAATACTGTAATTCTGTTACATTTATCTGTAAAATACTTTTAATTCTGGTATATATATTAAAAAATGAAAGCATAAAAAACTATAATTATAATTTATATACACTATAAAAAGCTGTAATTTGCAACATCCAAAACATAAAATGTTGGGAGGAAAAGCAAAAGAGGAGAATTTTTGTATGCAAATTAAACTAATTTGCTATCAGTTTAAAATAGATTGTTTTAAATGTAAGATGTTTTATGTAAACTCCATGGTAACAACAAAGAAAATAGCTATAGAAGTTACACAGCAGAAAATAAAACATGAGTCAAAAGATATCACTAAAGGAGTTAATGAATCACAAAAGAAGTTACCAAACGAGACAAAAATGGATAAAAGAACTACCGGACAGTTGGAAAACAATTAAAAATAGCAATATTAAGCTTTTCCCTATCAATAATTACCTTAAATGTAAATGCATTAAATTTATCAAATAAAAGATATAGAGTGACTGAATAGATTTTTAAATCCAACCATATTTTGTTAACAGACTCACTTTAGATTTAAGGACACACGCTGGCTGAAAGTGAAGGGATGGAAAAAGATACCCCATTCAAGTAGTGAGATTGGTTGGACTTGTATAAAATTCGCCTTAAGTCAAAAACTGTCACAAGATTAAAAGAAAAACATTATATAATAATAGAAGAGTTAATTTACCAGGATATAAAAATATATGTGTATCCAACATCAGCACATACACATATGAGGCAAACATTGACATAACTCAAATATAGAGACAATAACACAAAATAATAAAAGATTTAAATAACCCACTTTCAATAATAGATAGAACATCCAGACAGAAAATCAACAAAGCAACAGAAGACTTGAAAACCCTATAGACCCGTTGGATCTCTTACATATAACAGAGCATTCCACCTAATAGAAGCAGAGTACACATTTTTCTAAGTGCACATAAAACATTCTCCAGGATATGTTTTTTTTACAAACTAAGTCTTAATTTAAACTTCTAAAAGCCCAAAATTAGCATAAGGAAGAAAATAACAAAATAACAGTAAAAACAAATAATAAATAAAATAGAATGCAACAGAAATAATTAAGAGAATTAAGACTTTTGTTGAGGTTAGCAAAAATAAAACAAAAATCAGAAATGAAAAAGGATACATTAAAATTGATGTCACAGAAATAAAGTGGATTATAAGAGACTACCATGTTGAGTTATACCCAAATAAACTAGATAATCTAAAAAAAGTTAAATGTCTAGAAACATACAACCTACCAACACTGAATTTTGAAGAAACAGAAAATCTGAACATGACAAAAACAAATAAGCAGATCGAATCAACAACCAAACACTTTCAGCAAAAACGTAGCCCAGGATCAGATAGCTTAAATATTCTACCAAATATTTAAGAAATAATCAATGCCAATCTTTCTAAAACTCTTTCAAAAAATTTAAGAGGCTGAAATACTTCAAACTCATCCTATGAGGCCTGCATTACTCTGATTCGAAAGTCATACAGAAACACCAAAAGAAAAGAAAATGACAGGCAAATACCTCTGATGAATATACATATGCACTTCAATCAGTGTAATAAAATAAAAGAAATATATTATTATAAAATAATTAATAAAATAAAGGACAAAAATGACCTAATTGCCTCAATAGATTTAAAAATTGGCTCAATTCAACACTTCTTCATGATAAAAAAAATTCTCAACAAACTGCATATCGAAAACCTTGAACTCATCATAATTAAGGCCATGTATATAAAGCCAACAACTAGCTTTACATTCAATAGTAAAAACTATAAAATTTTCTCCTTATTATCACAAACAGCCAAAAAAGGATGCTCATTCTCACTAATTCTTTCTCTTTTTTTTTGGAGCTTGGAAATATAGTTTATTTGAAAAGTAAATTGGAGAGAGAGAGAGAGAGAGAGAGAGAGAGAGAGAGAGAGAGAGAGAGAGAGAAGAGGAACCTCCCAAAGGTAGGAGAGGGAGCCAAAGTTTAGGAAAATATGATGACCATCGCTCAAAGAGCTACATGGCCAGACCAGAACTTAGCAAAACAATGGTTCCTCACTAATTCTAATCAAATAGTTCTGGATGTCACAGGTAGAGAATTTAGACAGGAAAAGAAAAAAAAGTATCTAAATAGGAAAGAAAATAGTAAAATTATCTCACTTCATGGATGGCATGAATTTATGTGGAAAATATACTAAAGATTGCACACACACATGCACGCACAACTGTTATAATTAGTAAAAAATTCAGCAAAGTTGTAGCATACAAAAGACACATGCAAAAATCAGTTGCATTTCTATGCACTAACAATGGACAACAATTTTTTTAAAAATCCATTTACAATAGTATTAAAACGAATAACATGTTTAAACTTCACTAAGGAGGTAAAAGATAAAACTTATACACCGAAAACTGCAAACATTGGTGAAAAAATGAAATAAGACAAAAATAAGTGGAAAGACATCTTATGTTCATTGATGGGAAGACTTAATATTGTTGCACTATCCACAGGACTGGAAGAAATCTACAGATTCAGAACAATCCTGACCAAACTCCAGTCACGTTCTTTTTTTTTTGCAGAAATAGAAAATACAATCTTAAAATTTATGTGGAATCACAAAGGATCTCAATAGCCAAATCAAAATGTGCATGAGTAACAAACCTGAAAGCTTCACACTTCCTGACTTCAAAGCTTATGAAAGGTACAGTAATCAAAACAGTGTGCTCCTAACATAAAGGCAGACATAGACCAATGAAACAGAATCGAGAGCTGAGAAATAAACCGACGTGTATATGGTCAAACAATATTTGATAAAAGTTTTTAAACTACACAATTGGAAAAAGATTGTATCTTCAACAAATGGTGTTGTGAAAACTGGATATTCACTTGGAAAATAACGAAATTCAACCTTTATCCTGCACAATAGCAAGAAAAATTCAAAATGAATTAAAGATTTACTTGTAAGACATGAAATTATATAACTCCTGTCAGAAAACAGAACTTCTTAACATTGGTCTTGGCAATGATTATTTTTTTAATCTAAAGTTAAAATCACAAGAAGAAAAACCAAAAACTGATAAGTAGGAGTATATCAAACTACAATGCTTCTACACTGCAAAGAAAACACACAACAGAGGGAAAAAACAACCTATGTAATAAAAGAAAATTTTGCAAAATATTTATCTGACACTGAGTGAATATCCAAAATATATAAGAAACTCCTACAACTCAGTAGCAAAGAAACACATAAATTAATACACAAATAACTTTTTTAGACATCACTGCAGAGAAGACATACAAATGGTCAACAGGTATATGAAGGGACTTTTAATATCACTAATCAACAGGAAAATGAAAGCCAAAACTACAATGAGATATTGTCTCACACCTATTAGAATGGCCATTGTAAAATAAACAGAAAAAAATATTTGGAGATACTGAAATCTTTCTGCATTGTTGGTGGAGATGTACAGTTTTTCAACCACTATGGAATGCAGTGTGGAGGTTCTTCATTAAATTCAAAATAGAACTACCATATAATTTATTCATACAGCTCCTGCATATTTATACAGAGAAATTGAAAATAGCATCCTAAAAATATATCTACACTCTCATGCTCATTGCAGCATTGTTCACAATAGTCAAAAGATAAAAACAATCTAAATGTTCACTGACACATGAATGAATAAACACAATGTGGTATATAATACAATGCAATATTATTCTGTCTTAAAAATAGAGAAAATTATTTCGTATGCTGTAACATGAACGAATCTCAAAGACATTATGCTAGATAAAATAAGGCAGTCACAGATGAATGCAGCATGTATCCACCTATATGAGGCATATGAAGGAATCAAACTAGAAGCAGAAAGTAAAATAATGGTTTCTAAGCCCTGGGGTGCTGGAGAGATAATAAGTTGTTGTTTTGTTTGTAATTCCTTTCTGCCTAAAAATGTATAAAGCCAAGTTGTAATTCAACCATTCTGGGCATATGTTTTCAGGACCTCTTGGGGCCTGTGCTATGGACCTAGGTCACTTCCAGTTAACTCAGGATAAGGTTTTTTATTTTTATTTTCTTTTTTAAAGAAGGTGTTGTTAAATTGATATAGAACTTTAGCCATAAAATAAAAAGTTCTAGATATCTGTTGTACAACAACGTTAACAATATTGTAGTGAAAGCTGAAGAATTTAAGCTGATAGGTTTTATGTTATTTGCTTTTTAATATAAAAAGAATGCAATCCCTCCTTCAACTAATACTATACCACTTAGTCTGTGTTTACTGTTTGGTAATTGTTGAAAGATAATTTTATCTTGTGCCTTGGTTTTGTCTCCTATATTGTTTTTGAGGTTTTCTATGAACTTCTTAAAAATCATATGAGATCTTTTATTTGCATTCTCCTGTTATAATGTGATGCTAAGGTGTTGGAAGAGGAAAAGTATTCTATAGACCTACAATTAAGTCTCTGTCTTTTAGGGATTCTATGCTTCTAAATTGTGACCTTTACACATTATTTTTATTTTTGTTTTACCCCCTTAGTGATAAAATATAGTGGGAGCTGGAGTTGGTTATTTATCTTTTCTCAAGTATTTTGGTCTCTGGTAAAAACTGTTTCCCTTGGGTACATACCTTGTTTAAAAAAGCTGAATTATCTAGGTGTGTTTAAAATGACTTCTCCTCCCTACCCTTGTAAGAAAAAGAAGATTTTTCTCAGTTTTCATTGAAAGAACTCTGTAGATCTCCTGGTGATAAAACACATGCAAGTGTGGGGGCCCCTTAAGATTGGACCCCTTTGGAATTTTTCATTCTCAAACTTTTCCGTAATGAGCTTCCAGCAATTTATCACTTAGAGTTTGTGTTTTCCTATCCCTATTCTATTTCCATTAAGTGTTATAGTCTTGATCTTCTGCTCAGGTAAGTTGTAATTCCCTGTATAGGTCTGTCTTTCTAAATTTTAGGGAAATGATTTACCCTATGAAATCAGTCCTTTGATAAATCTAAATAAACTGCCGATTTTCAGTTTGTTAGGCTTTATTCTTATCATGTGGTATGAAGAGATAACTTTCAGCTCCATGCTAACTAAACCAGAAACTTAAAGTCACCATTTTTGTTTTGTAAGGTCTCCATATTTTTAACTTTTCCAACAAATTATGTAATTGGAATTATACAGTACGTAGCTTTTTCAGACTACCTTCTTTTACTTAGCAATATGCATTACTACTAAGATATACTCATATTTTCTTGGGAGAAAAGAGGGCTTAAGAGGTTTTTTTAAATTTTTAATTTTTGCTGAGTAGCATTGCATTCTATGTATGTATCAGTTTATTTGTTCATTTACCTATTGAAAAGCATAATTATTGCATTCTGTTTTTTGGACTATGAATAAAACTACAATACCCATTATGTGCAGATATTTTTGTAAATATTTGTTAACTTATTTGGGTAAATACCTGAAAATATAATTCCGTGATCATATTGTAAGGATATGTTTAACTTTGTAAGAAATTGCTAAGCTGTCTTTCAAAATGACTATACAATTTTTACCTTCCTACCAAGTTATCTGTATTTTACATTCATATCAGCAAGAGGTATTTAATCATTTAATTTAATCATTTAATCATTTAAATAGGTATATAGCAATAGCCTACTGCTATTTAATTTACATTTCCTTATGATAAATTTTGTTGAGCACTTTTTCATATGATATTCTTTGTTTAGGTGGATGCACAGAGCCTTCCTCCACTTAAAAAAAATTGGATAGTTTCTTCTTTTACTGGTAAATTTGTAGTAGTGTTTTGATCATTTTATATGCAAATGTTCTTATCAAATATGTTTTGCAAATATTTTCTTTTAGTCCAGATTTTGACGTTTATTTTCCTATACATGTCTTTCACAAATCAAATATTTTTAATTTTAATAAATTCCAACCTATCACTTTTTTTCCTTTCATAGATTATGCTTTTGGTTTTGTACATAAAAATTCATAATCAAATTTATTTTCACCTAGATACTCTCTTATTATTTTTTCTGGATATTTCATATTTTACATTTAAGTTTATAATTTATGTTGAGTTAATTTTGCAATACATGCAGGTATGTGGTTTGGTTCAATTTCTGCTTATGGAAATTCAATTGTGTTCATAAAATTCATCCATAAATCTTTCATGTTTCTACTGAATTTCCTTTGCTCATTGTCAAAGATTTGCTTACTATATTTGCATGAATCTAGCTATGTTTATTCCATTTTATTCATGTGTATTTCTATTTTACCAATACAATACTGCTTTTATTATTTTACCTTTACAGTATTGAAACTGAGTAATATAGGTCACCCAACTTTGTTTTTCATGTTTGTTTTTGTTGTGCTAGTTCTTTTCCTTCAACACAAACTTTAACATCACTTTGATGATATGGATAAAATGGTTTGCTAGGGTTTTAATTGAGATTCTTCAGAATCTATAGATCAACACGAGGAAAACTGATATGATAACAATAATGCATTTTCCATTTCATCAACATAGAATATATTTCCATTTATTGAGAACATTTTTGAGTTCTTCCAACAAAATGATGCACCATTTCCACATGGATCCTGTACATATTTTTACTGTTTATATCTATGCATTTAATTTGATACTTTAAAAATAGTATTGTTTATTTAATATCAAATTTCAACTGTTCATTGATTGCATAGGAATGCAATTGATATTTATATATTAATTCTGAATATGCAACATTGCTATCCTTGCCTACTAGTTTCAGAAGCTTTGTATCTACTATTTGGAATTTTCTACATAAACAATTATGTCTTCTGCAGATGACAGTTTTACAGCTTTTCCAATCTGTATAACTTTTATTTTCTCTTTAATTTTATTAAACTAGTTCCAGTATTATAGCACACGTTTTGATACTCCCAAAAGTGTTCTAGAGAACTCTAATATGGAAAATACTCTCCTGTTGATTAATATAATGACTTGAATAATAAATCCCTACTCACTCTTCCAACCTTATCCCTCCTTTCTGCTTAAAAAGCTAATTCTCCAGCTATGCTTAGTTTTAGTTATTCTTAGCCTCCACATGATTTCTTGACTTTGCTTAAGCTAGCCACTTGGTCTATAACACCATTATTCCTAAGCCCTCAATTTATTATATCAAACAAACTTCCTCTTTATTTTATGTAGATTCATATTTTCAACACTTAGAACACTGCCTGACCATATTAGGCACTTAATTCATATTTGTTTAATGAATACGTGTATGAATAAGTAATTTTAATATAAACAAGTAAATGACATTTTGAAATAAAGTACATTTTGTCAATATTTACTAATATTCCAAAAAATATGATTTTGTATTAATGAAATAATTACAGTTTATTTTGAATATAAAAATTCTTTTAAAATATTTATGCTATTAAAATAATCATTCTTTATTATAATATAGCCTTGGTTATATGATAATACTAAATCGTCTAAAATTTTGTCTGTTTTGACCAACAGTCTCCCTTTCCTTCCCTCTTAGCCTCTGCTGACCTCCAATCTAAACTGTTTCTGTGAGATTATTTTACCTTACAAGTGTATGTGAGATTATGTGTTATTTGCCTTTCTGTTTCTGGCTTATTTCACTTAGCATAATTTCCTCCAGGTTCATCTATGCTGTTCCAAATGACAAAATTTCCTTCTTCTTTTTAAGGCTGAATAGTATTCCACTGTTATATACATCACATTTTCTTTATCACACTACAGAGTGACTATAGTCAATGATAATATATGGCATATTAAAAAAACAGAGAATAAATTTCAAATGTCTCACCATATAAATGACAGGGAAACAAGATCCTGGATATGTTAATTTGCTCTATTTAAACATTTGACATTGTACACATATATCAAAACATCACATTTTACCTGATAAATGTATATATTCATAATTAGTCAAATAAAAATAATATTGACAGAATTAAACTTAAAAAAGAAAACAAATTTCAGATACTCTTTTAAACATAAAAAATCTAAATTGTAACTGAAAAAGTATATATCTACATCATTCATTTTCAGGTGTAAATTCAAAAACAAAGCTGATGATGAAAATCTCTTCATACAAAATAAAAAGAAAGTATTTCTTTTATTTGTTACTTAAAATTTTTATTTTAATTTAAAATAGAGTCCTTAAAACATTACTACTGACAGTTCACATAACATATATTTTAGTCTGTGGCATAAAATACATAAATAAATAGACACATAACTATCTATGGAATAGCCTCCAGAGAAGACCAGAAGCTAGCTAAAAACACATTTCTCAGGGATTTTATCTTCCTTTGATTCACCAAAAGAAGGTAGGTGGGATATTACAACTGATTTGGCAAGAGCTATTACATTGTGATTCATGATTGCCTAGAATCTGGCAACTGCAACAATTTACAAAAATTCTGCCATACCTCGCAAGAAAAGAGATTTACTGCGTTGCTTTCCCAGGGCTAGCAAAACCTTGGACTACTATACAATAGAATATTCTCCAATAATTACAATAAAGGTAGAAAAAAAGTTTTTAATAAGAACAAAACTGAAACCCAGGCTGAGGACACTGAATTCATTTTTACGCATGAAAATAGCTGCTCCTGAACCCAAATGTCATTTAATGAAATGACTGAAGGGATGTTTATGTCAAGAGATATCTCATTTTTGCATGACAAAAGTTTACCATGAAAAATATGTCCACTTTGTCAATTGCTCTACACATCCTTAAATTACTCTTTTGAACACACAAAGCACCTTAAAACTGTTGTCATTTTGAGCATTGTTTCAGGTTTTCATAAACTGTAATTTGTATAGCTGTAAAAAGTCAATCATATTAAAAATAAGAAATAGGTCTCTTAATTTGAAGTTTTTATTAAGCTTTTTTCCACAAAAATCATTTCTACTTTAAATAAAACCAAAATCTACAGGATATATATGAAAAATACCAGATCATTCAAATAAGACATTATTAGATAGTCCCTAATATCAGTCTACAGCTATGATTCTTATTCTGTTGTGTTACATCAAAATAGGAGAGAAAAGCAAACTTAGATCGTTGTATTTAATAAACTAGTTTCATTTTTCAGTGTTCTAAAATATTAGAAATATTGATGTTAAGTCTGGTTTCAGATTTACCATTTAAACTTTCATGGAAAAAATGCTAAAAATATCTCATTCTAATTGTTGCTCTAACTTGAAAATCCAGTTTCTGAAATCTCTCTTTCTCTTTCTCTTTATCTCTTTTGTGATTTATAGTCTTTCAATTATTTTTATCACCAGTCAACAAACACATATTATAAATGTCTGTCATTTAGTAGTAATGTAAAAAGTATCAAGCTAGTTTCTTACATTACTAATTCGATCTTTATTTATTCACCATGAATAGATGGAAATTTAAAAATAGTTTCCCATTTTAGTAAACACATCACCTGCCATATTGTACATATTGTACATTTTTATCATTAAATATCAGAAAGTCCTATTTTACTACACAAAATTATGTTTATCTACAAAGACTAAATAATAAATATGTAAGACTGTAGTAATCACAATAATTCTATTCTGCTACATTTATTAATCACAGCCCATTTAGTTCTATACTTTAAAAGCTATAAAACTGAGTTTAAATTCACTACTAAGTAACTTCCAAAGTGTTTCCAAGTTGCATCTCTCAACATCAGGTACATTCATCCTCAAGGTTTATTTTTTTACTTCTTAAAATCTACTGCTATTTTATACATTCCTGGATTTAGCTTGCTGGTATCTTGTTGAGAACTTTTTTATTTTTATTTAAGAAGAATAGTTGTTTACAATATTCTCTTTTGATGTCTTTCTCTTGTTTTGGTGTCATAATCATAGTAGGATCACAAAATAAGTTGAGAAGTGCCCCCTTTCACTTTTTTATCTTAGAAAAGTTGATAAAGTAACGTTAACTCATTTTTCTTTAAAAGTTTGGTAGAATTTATCAGTGAAGTTGTTATATTATAAACTTTTACTTGTGGAATTTAAAAATTGTTAATTCATTTCATTTAGACACTTTTTAAATTACTTTTTTAAGAAAGCTTTTTTTTGAGGTAAAATCGATATAATAATTCCACATATTTAATGTATACATTTTAATGAATTTGGACCCATGATATCATCACAATGAAGGTACCAAGCACATCCAACATCTGTAAATATTTTTCGTTTTCATGTGTGTGTGTGTGTGTGTGTGTGTGTGTGTGTGTGTGTGTTGTGAGATCTAACTTAACACATTTTATATTTCACACTATCATATTTTCACTATAGGTGTCATCTTGTACAGCTTATTTGTAGGCCTACTATATCTTGCATAAATGAAACTTTATATCCATGGAGCACCAATTTCCCACTTCCCTCTCCACACAGACCATGGAAACTACCTTTCTATTCTCTGCTTTTAATAGACTCTTTTAGATATCTTTTAGGAGAAATTATGAGGTATTTATTCTTTTTTGACTGGATTATTTTCATTAGCCTAAAGTCCTTGGTGCATCAATGCTACCAAGAATGATAAGACTTCCTTTTCCATGGCTAAATAATAGTCCATTTTATGTATATAATGCATTTTTTCTTAACCATTCATCTGTTGATAGACATTTGGGTTGTTTCCATATCATGCTTCTATGAATAGCACTGTAGAAAACATGATGGTGTATATATTTCTCTGAGATCCTGATTTTAACTCTTTTGGATATACACCTAGAGATGGGTTTGCTGGATAATACAGAGGCTTTATTTTTATTTGTTTGAGGAATCTTCATATTGTTTTCTATAGTAGCTTCATTATTCTATATTTCTGCCAAAAAAGTATAAGGGTTCTAATTTCTCCAATTTCTTACTGACTCTTGTTACATATTTTTAAATTATAGTATCCATCCTAGCAGTCTTGAGATAATATCTCAGTGTGGTTTGTATTTGCATTTCTCTGATGATTAGTGATACCCTTTCATATACCTATTAACTATTTGTATAACTTCTTTGGAGAAATGTCTATTCAACTTTTTTGCTCATTTTAAATGAGGTTCTTACTTATTTATGTATTTCTATTTCTCCTATGCTCCATTATGTAGAAGATTTCAAAACTGTACTTTGAATATTAACATATCATCAGATAACATATTTTCTCTCAATCTATAGGCATTCCATAGGTTGTCTTTTCAACCTGCTTTGAAAAAAAAAATTGCAGTGAAAAACATTATTGTTTGATGTAGTCCACTTGTTTATTTTTTGTTTTTTTATGTATACCTATGATGTCAAATCCAATATATCATGGCCAAGACCAATGTCAAGAAAGTTTTCCTCTATGTTTTCATAGAGGATCATTATAATTTTGGACCTTACATTTAAGTATTTAATTCACTTTGAATTTGTGTGTGTGTGTGTGTGTGTGTGTGTGTGTGTGTGTGTTATAAAATAAGGGACCAATTTAATTATTTTGCAGGTGGATATCCATTTTTTCCAATATTTGTTGAAGAGATTATTCTTTCTTTCGTATGTATTCTTGGTACCCTTATCAAAAATCAGTTTATTATATATGTGTTGGTTTCTTCTCGGCTCTTTATTCTGTTCCACTTGTCAATAAGTCTGCATTACATTATTACCATACTGCTTTGATGACTATAGCTTTATAATATATTTAGAAATTAATAAGTGTGAAGCATCCAGTTTTGTTCTTTTTTTAACATTTATTTGGATATTCAGAACATTTTGTAGTTCCATACTGATTTTAGGATTAGTTTTTCTATTTTTTGCAAAAAAAAGTCATTGGAATTTTTTTTTTTTTTTCCAAGTTGGAGTCTTACTCTGTCGCCCAGACTGGAGTGCAGTGGCCACTTCCGGCCACCGCAGCCTCGACCTGCTGGGCTCCAGCGATCCTTCCACCTCAGCCTTTCAAGTAGCCAGAATTACAGGCATGCGCTACCACGCCCAGCTGATTTTTTGATTTATTGTAGAGATGAGGTCTCACTGCCCAGGCGGGTCTCGAACCCGCGGGCTCAGGCAATCCACTCACCTCAGCTTCCCAAAGGCGCGGGGATTACAGGCTGAGCCACCGAGCCCAGCTTGTCATTGGAATTTTGATAGAGATTTCATTAAATTTATATATTACTTTGAATAGTAGGTACATTTTAACAATATTAAGTCTTCAAATCCATAAAAATGAGCTATCTTTCTATGATTTGTACCTGCATTGTTTTATCAATGTTTTATAATTCTGTGTGCAGATCTTTCACCTCCCTAAATTTATTCCTAAGTATTTTATTCTTTTTATATTGTTATAAATAAGATTATTTTAATTTTTTGAGATAGTTTGTCATCAGTGTATAGAAGTGCACATGACTTTTGTATGTTGATTTTGTATGCTGCAACGTTCCTAAATGTATTTATTTGTTCTACGAGTGTGCGTGTGAGGTGTGTGTGTGTGTGTGTGTGTGTGTGTGTGTGTGTGTGTGTGTGAAGTCTTTAGGGATTTCTATATGCAAGAGCTTATCATCTGCAAAAAAAAAAAAAGACAATTTTAGTTCTTCCTTTCTAACTTGGATACTTTTTACTTTTCTTTTCTTGTCAAATTGCTCTGGCCAGGATTTGTAGTACTATGTTCTCTAGAAGTGATGAGCGAGGACATCCTTTTAAACATTGAAACTAATATTATTGGTAGGATTGTCATGCATGACATTTGTTACATTTATATTAATAATTTTCTTCTATATCTAATTTTTTGCATTTATCATAAAATAATGTTGACTTTTATAATATGCTTTCTTGCATCGAGATATTTTTGTCTTTCATTCTGCTAATGTGGTATATCATATTTTTTGTCTCTTTAATGCTTTTACAGTAGTCCCCCTTATGCATGGTTTTATTTTTCCCAATTTTAGTTACTTGCAGTCAACTGCAGCATAAAAATATTGGAGTATTCCAGAAATAGTCAATTCATAAATTGTAACTTGCATTTTATTTTCAGTAAGATGATGAAATCTTGCACAATCTCACTTTGTCCCACCTGAGACATGAATTATACTTTTGTCCAACATATCCATACTGTATATTTGTCACTCGGTAGCCATCTTGGTTATCAGATAAATTGTCATCATATTGCAGTACTTGTTTTCAAGTAACCCTTATTTTACTAAATAATATCCCAATGTGCAAGACTAGTGACCCTGACAATTCAGATATACCAAAAAGAAGCTGTAAAGTTCTTCCTTTAAGAGAAAAGATGAAAGTTCTTGACTTAATAAAAAAGCATTTTAAAAATTATATACTGAGTTTGCTAAGATCTATGGTAAGAACAAATCTTCTATCAGAGAAACTGTGAAGAAGAAAACATAAATTCATGCTAGTTTTGCTGTTGCATGACAAACTGCATAAGATACTATTAAAGCATACGATAAGTTCCTAGTTAAAATGGAAAAAGCATTAAATGTGTGTCTGGAAGACACGAAGGGAAACACATTGCTTGGTACTATTTGTGTTTTCACATCCACTGGAGTCTTGGAACATACCCCATTTCCTTTTCATTATTTCTACAAAGTCAAAGTAATATCAAGTCTTTCAATTGTATTCTAGTAAATTTTTTTTTGTCAATTTAGCTAGTTTTGTATATTTTGTAAATTTTTTTCAAAGAAACATATTTGGTTTTATTTACTTTCTTTATTGAATCACTATTTTTCCATTTATTTTTATTCTGATCTTTATTTCCTTTATTCCATTTCTTTGGGTCTAGTTTGTTCTTTTTATCTAGTTTCTTAAAATAGAAGTTTACTTTTCTGTAGACAAAATTCACATGTTGACCAAATGATAAATGATTAAACAATATATGGTATATCCAATCAATGGAATGCTATTCAGTTATAAACACAAATGAATTACAAAAAGTTGATACAACATGAATGAAACTTGAAAGCATATCAAGTGAACAGAACAAGTCACAAAATATCAAACATTTTATGATTCTAATTGCATGAAATATTCAGAATAGTCAAATCCTATAGAGATGAAAGGTGGAATTAGTCTGGGAAGAAAAGGCAATGACTACTTGTATATTGAATGTTTTTTGTGTCTACAAAATTTATATATTGAAGCCACATTACCCAGTGTGGTTGCTCTTTTAGAGATGGTGATTCCATAGTTGTAATTATGGTTAATTAGGTTATGAGTGTGGCCCTGATTCAGTTAGTGTCCTGATAAAAAAGATTTTATTTGTCTCTTTCTGTCTTCTCACATGCACATACCAAGAAAAAGCCATGCGAACACACATTGAGAAGACAGTTATCTGCAACTCAAGAGGAAGATCCCTAATTAGACTATTCTTGCTGGCATCTTGATTTTGATCTTCCAGTCTTCAGGACTGTGAGAAAATAAATGTTTTTGTGTAAGCCACCTAGTATGTAATATTTTGTTATGGCATCCCAAGCAGATAAAAACAGAGTTTGGTACTGGATGCTGGGTATGGCTCTAAGCAACACTTAAACATGTGAAAATGACTTTTTCTGAATTGTGCGTAAAAGGCAGGTATACTATTGAGATATATACCAGAATTATTATTATTTTTTTGAGTTGGAGTCACTCCATCACCCAGGCTGGAGTGCAGTGGCATGCTCACAGCCACTCCAGCATCGACCTGCTGGTCTCAGGTGATCCTTCCATCTCAGCCTTCCAAGTAGCCAGAACTACAGGCACGTGCTACCAATCCCAGATAATTTTTTTTTTTTTTTAGAGTTGGAGTCTCACTCCGTCACCCAGACTGGAGTGCAGTGGCACGCTCCCAGCCACCACAGCCTCGACCTGCTGGGATCCGGCGATCATTCCGCCTCAGCCTTCCAAATAGCTGGAACTACAGGCGCACGCTACCATACCCAGCTAATTTTTTTAAACTATTTATTGTAGAGATGAGGTCTCGCCAAGTTGCCTAGGCTATTCTCAAACCCGTGGGCTCAGGCAATTCCTGCATCTTCACCTCCCAAAGTGCTGGGATTACAGGCTTGAGCCACTGCACCCCGCCCAGACTTCTTAACATTAAAGACAATTCTTGTGAAAATTCCTAAAAATTGTAGATCTGGAGATAAAACTATTATCTTTTTTGAAAATTAATAGTTAATAATTAATGGAGCATTGGTTAAAATATTATGTTAAGACAGGAAACAGTAGCTCAGCCTGCAAACCCAGCACTTTGGGATGCCAAGGTGAGAGGATTGCCCGAGTCAGGGGTTTTTGAGACGAGTCTGGGCAACTTGGTGAGACCTCATCTCTACAATAAATCACAAAAACTAGTGGGGGGTGGTGGCATGCTTCTGTAGTTTCAGCTACTTAGAAGGCTGAGGTGGAAGGATCACCTGAGCCCAGCAGGTCGAGGCTGCGGTGGTTGTGAGCCTGCCACTGCACTCCAGTCTGGGCGACAAGAGTGAGACTCCAACTCAAATAAATAAAAAAAAATTTATGTTAAAGTTTATTCTGATGAATTCGTAGACAAAAATAAAAAAAGTTAATAACCAGTTAAAAACCGGTGAAGAAGTGATCTTAAAATGTTAAAGAATTTGGGTGAATTGTGAGCTAGTGATTTGTGGAAAGTAGAACTTGTGAACAATAAAATTATATGTTTAACTGAGGGGATTTCTAAGTAAAGCGTTGAATGAGTAAATCGCTTCCTCTTGACTGTTTATAGTAAAATGTGACAAGAAAAATGTGAATGAAAAATAATTAAGCAAAAAAGGAACCAGAACTTATCTTGAAAAATTATAAACTTATCCATATTGCAACAACAACAACAACAACAAAACCCCAGAAAATCTTGTTCTAAAGAGAACACTAAGGGTGTGGCTATGCAACCATTAGATTAGAAAAAGTTGTATGAGTGTAAACTATAAATTTAGTCAGCCTCCTTAGCAGAAAGCAGACAAAGATATAAGATTGTACTAGCAACAACACTGTTAGCTGTTTCTAAAAGGGACTGAAAAGCAGGTCAAAATAAAAGAATAAATTCTGTAGGACTGAATGATAGAGATATTTGGCTATAAATATTTTTTTTAAAAAAAGGGAAGAATGGGGATTACTGGGTCATATGGAAGGTCAATTTCTTTTTGAGTTGGAGTCTCACTCCATCGCCCCAGCTGGAGTGCAGTGGCATGCTCATGGTCACCCCAGCATCGACCTGCTAGGCTCTGGCGACCCTTCCACCTCAGCCTTCTAGGTACCTGGAAATATGCATTATCATGACCAGCTAACTTTTTATTTTATTGTAGAGAAGCTTTCACCAAGCTGCCTGTGCTTGTCTAGAACCCACAGACTCAAGCAATTCACTATCCTCGACCTCCCAAAGTGCTGGGATTACAGGCTGAGCCACCGAACCCAGCCAATTTCTAGATATTTTAAAACTGCCACACTGTTTTCCATAGCAGTTGTACTAGCTTACACTCCCACCAACAGTGTAGAAATATTCTTTTCTCTGCGTCTTCACCTTTCTTTTTTTAAAATTTATGATGGCCATTCTTACTGGAGTTAGGTGATATATCAGTGCGGTTTTGATTTGCATTTTTCTGATGTTTAGTGAGACTGAGCAGTTTTGTTCTTTTGAGAAATGTCTATTCATGTCTTTTGCCCACTTTTTAATGGGGGTTTATTTTTTTTCCTTTTGGCTTATTTAAGTTCCTTGTAGATCCTGCATGTAAAGCCTTTGTCAGATAAACAGAAAACAGTTTTTCCCATTTTGTGAGCTGTTTCACCAGTGTCTTGACTTTTTTTTTGTTTTACTTTTTTTTTTTGATTTACAAAAAAATTTTTTGATTTACGAAAAGTTTGATGAGGTATCTTCTTTCTTATTTCTTATGACATATGATTTTGGGGTTATGATCAAGAATTAATAACCTATTCCAATGTGCATAATGGTGTCCTGTGTTTTTTAAGATTCTTTTTTTTTTTTTTTTGAGTTGGAGTCTCACTCTGTCGCCCAGATTAGAGTGCAGTGGCTGCTCCCGGCCACCTCGGCCTCAACCTGCTGGGATCCGGCGATCCTTCCGCCTCAGCCTTCTAAGTAGCTGGAACTACAGGCACACGCTATCACACCTGGCTAATTTTTTTGATTTGTTGTAGAGATGAGGTCTCACCAAGTTGCCCAGGCGGGTCTCGAACCCGCAGCCTCAGGCAATTCACTCACCTCAGCCTCCCAAGGCACGGGATTACAGGCTGAGCCACCGAGCCCAGCTTTTTTAAGATTCTTATAGTTTGAGGTTTTATGTTTAGATATTTGATTCATTAGTGTTGATTTTTGTGTATGGTGATAGGTAAGTATCCTGTTTCATTCTTCTGATTGTGGCAATTTGATTATGCTTGATTTATGGCCAAGGATGTGCTCAATCTTGGAGTATGTTCCATGTGGTGATGAGTAGGATGTATATTCCATGGTTTTGGGGTGGAGTGTTCTGTAGTTATCTATTAAATCCATTCAGTCAAGCATCAAGTTGAGGTTGCAGATCTTCTTCATTTTTTGCCTCAATGATCTGTTTGGAGGAACTCAAATTATTCTACAAAAATGATACTTGCACACACATGTTTATTGCAGCATTACTCTCAATAGCAAAAACATGGACCCAACTGTGCTGCCCCTCAAAAGTGGATTGGATTTTTTAAAATGGTACATATACACAATGGAATATTGTGCAGCCATAAAGAAGGACAAAATTATGGACCTCACAGCAACTTGGATCAATTTAGAGTTTATGATATTCAGTGATCTATCACAGAAACAAGGAACTGAATAGCACATGCTCTCACTCATAAGTGGGTCATGAACATTTATCACAATTCTATTGAGAGGGATCAGCAAAAACAGGACACTGCCATGGGAGGAAGGGGGGCACAAAACATCACTAAGGGTACCTGATCCTAAACCAGGGTAAGTGAGGACCAGTGGGAGGCCGAAACTTCACTTGTACACCACTTATGTGCATAATCCTGACTTGTACATCTTTAAAATAAAATAAAGAAATTTTTAAAAGGAGCAACCCCAAAAGCGATTCAGAGATTATCACGATCATGACTTTCACCACATTCCCACTTCTACGCTGTTGGTGAGAGTAAACCTGTACAACCCCTATGGAAAAGAGTTTGGTGATTCCTAGAAGATCTAAAAATTGACCTTCCATTCAACCCTACAACCCCCTTTCTGGGAATATACCCAGAGGAACTCAAATCATTCTATTAAAAAAGACACCCGAACACGCATGTTTATTGCAGCATTATTCATAATAGCAAAAACATGAAACCAACCGAGCTGCCCATTGAAAGAGGACTGGATTTTAAAAAATGTGGTATATTTACATGAAGGAATATTGTACAGTCATAAGGAAAATCAAAATTATGATATTCACAGCAACTTGGATGGACTTAGAGTCTATATTACTGAGTGATTTGTCACAGAAACAAAGAACTGAGTACCAAATGTTTTCACTCATAAGCAGACCCTGAACAATTATCATGATACTATGAGAAAAGGTTGGCAGTAGTGGTAAACAGCCAGGGTAGGGAAGGGGGCACACACCTCTTCAATTAAGTTACCTGATCTCAAATCTAGTGAAGTGGGGACCAAATTGAGGCCCCAACTTTACCTACAAATGACCATTTGTATACTTAACCTTGAACTGTACTCCACAACTTTAAAATAAAAGTAAAATTGAAAAATAAAATCATTAAAAGAAGCAACAAGTATAACAACAATTGAAGACCTCTGGAAATGACCTAAAAGGCATACCATAATTAAAGAATTTTATATATTTTATATATATAAAGTAAATCTATTAAAAATTGGGTTAAAAAAAGCAAAACAAAGCAAAATCTTTCACTTACCATTTGACCTCAGCTAGGTAAAAATCCAGTCTAGACTGATGCAACCCAAAAGGCTGGGCTCCCTAGCTTGCATTCAGAGGACTTTCTTCCTGGAAAAAGGAAGACATTAACATTTCTCATCAAGCCTCAGCCCTGTTGGGTAGCTGTTGCTGAGGCCAATTCCTGGGATAGTGTGGTATATTTCTTAGCTACTATTTGTACTCTATTTAGGTATGGTGACACTGAAAATACTAGGACCCTAAAACTCTTGCTATAGCACATAAGAGGATGATTTCACACCAGGAGAAGCAAGTTGATAAGATTTCAGTATACTTCCTCCTTTCTCTCTGCTGAGCACTTATCTCATAAAGCAAGTTTGTCACTCAGACAGCAGCATTTCATTTTTTCTACCCCAAAACCCTGGCTCAAAAGTTTTACCTGAGAAGGTAAATCTAAGTTTATCAGGCCATAATATATCTTTCTTCCCAGAGTAATTTACTTCATTTGCAAAAAAAAAAGTGAATAATCTCAAGCATAAAGGTACTTTTAATAATAGTGACATTCATAGTGAAAGACAATGTGCGGATAATTAAGCCTCTAATTTTTGTGTGGAAGAGGGGATGGACCTGTAGCTCCAGTTACTTGGAAGGCTGAAGCTTGTATTTTTATTGGCTCCACGTTTCCAAATGCTATTTTTTTTTAGGGTTAGTATAACAAATAATCACAAAATATGTGGTTTAAGCAACGAAAACATTATTCTATTTCATCTCTCACAGGTCTGTAGGCTATATGTACCAAATCTAAGTGTCACTAAAACCGTGTTCCCTTTGGAGGCTCTAGAGAGGAAACTCTCCTTTCCTCAGTTCTTCTAATTTATGGTGGTTTCCAACAATATTTGGTGCTCCTTGGTTGGTGGCTGCTTAACTCCAATCTTTTTTTTTCTGTGTTTACATGGCTGAATTCCCTCTGTGTGTTCCTGAGTTCACATTTCTCTTTTCTTATAAGTATAGCAGTTGTTGGAATAAGGAATTAATACAACATAATCTCATCTTGACTGCATATGCAAATACCATATTTCTAAATAAAGAAGGGCAGATTCACAAGTTATGAATGGACATAAATATTCAGGGGACACTGCTGAACCAAGTACTCTTGACAACTATTGCTTCTATGGACACTCAAATTGATGAAATGATACTTTATAGTAATTCATGCCCAGGGCCCTATAGTAAACAAAAAATAATTAATCAACAACAGAAAAGCTAGATGTGGGAAAAAACAGACAAAGAGACCATGCCAAAGTCATTATCATTCTAGGGTGATAGTAGGCATATGCAAATCTGTACCTCCATGAGGAGCATAGATTAACACTGTGAAAGGCCATGAATGTTACTAAAATAATCCACCATCACTAAGCAAAAGAAATTTAAAAAATAAGAAAAATGAGTCCTAAAGGAGAAGGCAGTACTCAGAGTTGTTATAGTATATTCTCTAAAATATCCAATTTACAACAACAAGATTATGTAATAGTCAAACACACAGGAAAGTAAGAAAAAGGCAACAAAAAAGTAAGAAAAAGGCAACAAAAGCTGACTGTAAAAGTAACAGAAGTGGGATTTAAGAAAAACTGAAGCATCTATTATAAATATGTTCAAAGTACTAAAGGAAACTCTGAATAAAGAAATAAAAGGAGATACGATGACAATGTTGCTTAAAGAATATCAACGAAGAGATAAACATTATTTTTTTTAAATTAGACAATTCTGGAGTTAAAAAATAAAAAAATACAAAAAAATGAAATGGAAAATATACTAAAAGAGTTTAAGAGTAGTTTTAAAGTTACAAAAGAAAGAATTAGCAAATTTGAAGACTACTTTTATCTGAAGAGCAGAGAAAAAAATTAAACAGAGCCTCAGAAATATGAAGAACACAATTAATAACAACAAACAAATACTGTACAAGAAGAAGAGAGAGAAAGAAGAAAAACTGTTTGAAAAAAATAATGGCAAGAATATTCCAAAATTTATTGAAAAATACTCACCTACATACTACTAAGTTCAATAAACTTCAAGTTGGAAAAATCCAAATGATTCTTCAAACAGACACTTCACAATAAAAATACTGAAAGTCAAAGACAAGATGTAACACTGTAAAGCAGTAAAATGTCTCTTCACTTATAGGGAAATGCTAATAAGATAAACAGTCGACTCATCAGCAGAAGCAATGGAGAAAAGAAAGCAGCATGCCATATTGAAAGTATTAAAATAATTATCAATCAAGCATCTTATATCCATCAAAGCTATCATTCAAAAATGAAGGCAAAATAAAGGCATCCTCAGATAAATTTAAAAAAAGAGATTTTTTGAATTTACCCACTCTCTTCATGGTGAAGGCAAGGGACTCCAGACAGTGATAAAAATTCACACAGTAAAACAAATAACTCTTGTATACATAATCATATAGTTATAAAAATATTATATAAATGCACTTTTCCTTCTCTTGATTAGAAAATTTTATAAAACAATATAAACATAATGTATTTCACCAATATATGAAAATGTAATGTTTTTGTAACATATTTTGGGTGAGAGTAAAGGTGGGTGAGAGTAAAGGTGCATTGAGCTAAGAAAATGAGTCTGGATAATAAAGCACTAATTATAACAGTGTATTTTTGGATTTATAATATTAATTAATATCATATGCATAATAATGTTGCAAATATTGGGAAAAAAGAGTAGCCTTGTGTAGAAGTAGCATTTCTACATTTTACTGTAGCTGAATTAGTATACATGTAATACTGATTCTAATATGTCAAGATATGTATCATAAACTATATATCTAACATCAAAAAGTCACCAAAAACTGATAAAAATCTAAATAAATGTAAATGCTTAATTAAAAGATATTTACAATGCAAAAGAAAGTACTATGTGAAGAAAAAAGGAACAAAAAGAGAGTCCAATTCTAAATTTAGTAGAAAAAATCAAATTACTAAAATAAATAACAGATGAAAGAAGTATAGTTTTAAAAGTAATAGAAAGAATCAGCAAAATGAAAGTGGTTCTTTGAAAGGATAAATAATGACAGACCTCTGGTGAGATTGACCCAGAGAGAGAGAGAATATGTCTGAATAAATATAATTAGAAATGAAAAAGGCAATGTCATAATCTACCCTAAAGAAATTCAAAAGTGTATCAGAGATCACTATGAATATCTGTATGCAAATAAGCCAGAAATTCTAGGGAAGAAAATGTAGGAATTTCTGGCATCAAATAACTTCCTAAGATTGAACCAAGAAGAAATGGAAACCTTAAACAGACCAATAGCAATCTAATAAATCTACTCAGTTATAAGAAACCTGTCCACCAAAAACAACCTGGAACCAGATTTCTCAGCTGAATTCTACGAGACATACAAGGAGGAATTGATAACAATTCCACTGAAAGTATTTCAGAAAATTGAGCAGGAAGTAATTCTGCCCAGCTCATTCTATGAAGACAGTATCATTTTGAAACCCCAAAATAGCAGTCCAACAAGGAAAGAAAACTACAGGTCAATTTACCTGATGAACATAGATGCAAAAATTCTCAACATGACTCTAGCAATTATCATCCAATAACACATTTCAAGGATCATTCTTCACAACCAGATGGGCTTCATCCCTGGGATGCAAGGCTGATGTAACATATGTAAATCTATAAACATAATTCATCATATTTCATTAGATGCAGGAAAAGTTTTTGATAAAATCCAATATCCCTTCTTGATAAAAACCCTTGAACACCTAAGCATTCAAGGACTATTCTTTAAACAATAAGAGCCATCTATGACAAATCTGCAGCCATCATCCTACTTAATAGGCAGAAACTGGAAATATTCCCTCTAAGAACTGGATCAAGACAAGGTTGTCTACTCTCATCCCTCCTATTCAACTTACTTCTGGAAGTCTTAGAGCAATCAGACAGGAGAAGAAAAACAGGGGTATCCAAATAGGAAAAGAGGAATTTAGGTTACCCCTCTTTTGATTTTATACCTAGGAAACGCTACAACATCTGTCAGAAACCTCCTTGCATTTATAAATAACTTCAGAAAAGTCTCAGTATACAAAATCAGTGTGCCAAAACTGTTGCATTACAACAACAACAAACAGGCTGAGAACCAAATAGAAAACACAGTACCATTCACAATAACCATAAAAGGACTATGTCATCCACCTAATCAAAGAAGTGCCATACTTTTATAATAAAAACTACAAAACGCTGTTCAAGGAAATCAAGGATGACAAAAGCAGATGGAAAACAACCCATGTTCGTAATTTGGAAGATTCAATGTCATCACAGTGTTCATTTTATCCAAGAAAATCTACAGATTCAATGCAATTCTTACCAAATTGCCAACACTATTTTTCACAGACCTGGTAAAGACAATACAAAAATCATATGGAAGCCAAAAAGAGCCCAGATAACTAAAGCAACGCTCAGCAAAAGAAATTGGAGGAATCACACTTCTAGACTTTAAACTTTATTGCAAGGCTACAGTAACTGAGAGAGCATGGTACTGGTACAGCAATAGACACATAGACCAATAGGACAGGACACATAATCTGGAAATAAAACAGAAGAGAAAATAAAAAAATACCAAAAGCTTGTTATTTGAAAGGATCATCAAAATTGGCAAACCTTTAACTTGATTGATCAAGAAAACATAGAACATAGAGAAGATACAACTTACTAGAATAAAAAAAATAAAAAAGGGAGCATTACTATTGACCTTACAGGGAAAATAAAGAGTATGAAAAAATACTATGAACAATTTTATGTCAAACTAATAAATTAAATACATACATAAAGTGGACAGATTATTAAGTTCAATGATAATTTATTGATTTTCTGTTTATATTACATTTTCTATGCTGAAAGTGAGGTGCTAAAGCTGCCAACTATTATTGTATTGGTGTCTATCGCTCTCTTTAGCTCTAATTATATTTGCTTTATATACTTGGGAGCTCCACTTTTGGATGAATATGTATTTATAATTGTTATACCCTAATGCTGAATTGCTCTATTTATCATTATGTAAAAACCTTCTTTGTCTTTTTAAAAGTTTGTTTGCTTGAAGTCTATTTTGACTCATATAACTATACCTACTTCTGCATGTTTTGTTGTTGTTGTTTTCATAAAATATTATTTCCATCTCTTAAATTTCACTTTATGTATGTCTTTTTAGGTGAAGTGAGTTTCTTGTAATCAGTTGGGTCTTGTTTTTTCTGTTGTTGTTGTTATTTTTTAATCTATTAAGGTAGTATATACCTTTTAATAAATTTAAACTCTTTACATTCAAGCTTCTTATTAATGGGTGAGGACTTATTCCTGTCATTTGTTAAATGTTTTCTGGTTGGTTTGTATATTTTATTTTTCTTTATTTACTGTTTGACTTTGCAGTTTAGTGGTTTGGTTTTTTTTTGAGTTGGAGTCTCACTCTGTAGCCCAGACTGGAGTGCAGTGACCGCTCCCGGCCACCGCAGCCTCGACCTGCTGGGCTCCGGCGATCCTTCCACCTCAGCCTTCCGAGTAGCCGGAATTACAGGCATGCGCTACCACGCCCGGCTGATTTTTTGATTTATTGTAGAGATGAGATCTTGCTGCCCAGGCGGGTCTCCAACCCGCGGGCTCAGGCAATCCACTCACCTCAGCCTCCCAAAGGTGCAGGATTACAGGCTGAGCCACCGAGCCCGATAGTTTAGTGGTTTTTTGTAGCAATAAAGTTTGATTTATTTTTATTTCTCAATTGTGTATCTGCTCTGTTAGTGAGTTTTCATGATGGCAGCTATTTTATTCTTGCTTTCAGATTTACTACTCCCTTAAGCATTTCTTATAGAGCCTGTCTAGTGGTGACAAAAATTCTCAATTTTTTGCTTTTCTCGAAAATATTTTATCTGTTGGTTTTGAAGAAAATCTTTGCTAGTTATAATATTATTGGCTTGCAATTTTACTTTTCATCACTTTGAATATGTGATTCTTTCTGGGCCTATAACATTTTGGCAAAGAAATCAGTTCTAAATCTGATGAACTTTTTTTTTAATATGTGACTTTATTTTCTCTTGCTGTTTTAAGAAACCTTTGTGTCTTTGACTTTTGGCTATAATGTGCCTCAAAGAAGAACTTTTTGAGGTGAATCTATTATGGAATCCTTGAGCTTTCTATATCTGGATATCAATATCTCATTTAAGACATGGGAAGTTTTTAGCTGTTATTCTACTATTTTTTTCTATACCTTTTACTAGTTTTTCTAGAACTCAAAACTTGTGAATATTATTTGTTTAATGGTGTTTAATTCATCATGTAAATTTTCTTTATTTCTTTTTTGTATTTTTCTGACTTCCTTTAAAAGAGCTGTCTTCACATTCAGAAATTATTTCTTCTGCTTGATCTATTCTATTGCTGAATCTATTAATTGCCTTTTATTTCATTATTTGAATTACTTAGGTTCGCAATTTTTTTATATCAATCTCTTCCCTGAACTTCTCATTTATCATTAATTGTTTTCCTGATTTCTGTGTATTTTTTTTTTTTTTTTTTGAGTTGGAGTCTCACTCGGTCGCCCAGACTGGAGTGCAGTGGCCGCTCCCGGCCACCGCAGCCTCGACCTGCTGGGTTCCGGCGATCCTTCCACCTCAGCCTTCCGAGTAGCCAGAATTATAGGCGCACGCTACCACGCCTGGCTGATTTTTTGATGTATTGTAGAGATGAGGTCTTGCTGCCCAGGCGGGTCTCGAACCCGCGGGCTCAAGCAATCCACTCACCTCAGCCTCCCAAAGGCGCGGAATTACAGGCTGAGCCACAGAGCCCGGTTCTGTGTATTTTCTAACTGCATTTTCTTTTATTTTGCTGACTTTTCTCAAGATCATTATTTATCACTCCTTTTTAGGCATTGCGTGATTTTTTTTTCCTTTGGAATCTGTTATTACAGAATTATTGTGCTTTCTTGGATTGCTATGCTTTCTTGCTTTTCGTGTTTCTTTTGTCTTTATGTCAATATATGCATACTTTAGTATAACAGTTACTTCTTTCAGTTTTATGGAGTAGCTTTCACATGCAAAGACTTTTTCCTGTGGGTGAATCTATAGTGTTTGTTGGATAGGGTACTTTGGTTTTGGTTTTGAGTGGGTACCATGGTATAATTTTTATGTGATTTGACTATAATCAATGTCATGGTGTTTGTGGGTTTCTCAGTGTGTTAGGATGTGGTTGTTTGTGAATGCTGTGGAGAGGATTTGCTGAGGACTGGGGCACTGGGCAGGCTGATCCTCAGGCCCCTGTGTGTAATAAATGTGGGTCCACCTGTGGTGGGGTGGACCCAAGAAAGACTGTTTCTTGAGCTCTTGTGCATCTAGTATTGGCTTCAATAGGGGCAGTAGCAGACCCTGGGTAGGCCTGTCCTTGAGTCCCCAGGTGGAATGCATGGGCATTAGCAGTGATGGCAGTGAACCAAGTAGGTCAGTGCTCAGATCCCTGCATGGTGAGCACGGGCAACAGCAGTGGTGGTGACAACAGCAGTCTTGGCATGCCAGGTTTTGGATCTCTAGGTGGCATTCATTGGTACAAGACAACCCTATCATTGGAGGGTTGCTGTAGGTGATGATAATTCCAGGAAGGCAGTTTTAGGATTTTGGGAGCATACACATTAGCTCCTCATTTTCTACAGATAACCTGGACCACCTGCTCTCTGGGGTGTAGGGCACTGAGTGAGCTGAACGGCATGAACAGAACCACACTACCCTGTCTAGCTGGTGCTGTGACACTGCAGTTCTCTGAGCGAATGTGGGTAAATATCAGTGAGGCTCTGGAAATTTGGACATGCAGGGTTTATTTGGCCCCAGAGCAAAATGTAGTATGATGTCTCCACTCTCAAAATTGTGCCATTCTCCAACAAATAAGATCCTGGAGGGTTGGCAAAATTCAGTGTGAATTTTACCTCCCGTAAAATGTAGTTGTGTGAACTCTAGACAGCTACCTCTACTAGGCTGTGAGGTCTGAGGTGTTCTCTTGTAGCTAGGATTGCATGCATATGTAGTGGGAATGAGGTCTTTTGGGGCACACAAATGTTAACTTTAAAATTTTGGAAGTGGGTATAGGAATATTTACTGGACTATTACTTAATTTTTTATGATTATTTTTCTTAATAAAATTTTTGATAAAAATGTGGTTTACAGTAAAAAAAGTAACTAGAAATAAATGTATAGCTTTAAATGCTTATAATAAAAAATAGTAAGGTTTTCAATAATAGTAGTGAGCAGAGTTTATGTGAGAAGAGCCAAATAGTTAATAGTTTAAATTTTGTTAGTAGAGTTCCCAGCCAACTATCTGTATAAACTGTCAGACACATGAGTGAAGCCACTTTCAAATAATTCCTGAAACATCCTCAACTTGCCCTCAAATAGGAACAAAGATAAGACTTTCCTCTAGCTCCTGTTGAAATTCAAGATCCAAAGACATCGTGAGCATAATAAAATCATTATTTTAAGCTGCTGTATGTTGGAGTGACTTATTACTCACAAATATTCACTTAACACAAGAGTAATATGTCACTAGACAGAAAAATGTTAGTGATTTATTAGGACTATGGATAATTCATAAAGCAAAATAGACATTTCATTCTTTTTATAAAAGATTATTTAAAAATTTTCTATAAACCAAAGTCTGGGGAACTATGTACTGTCAAAATGGCTTTTCCTCCAATAACAGACAAATCACTAAATATAACAGATAAATTATACCCATTTAATAACACAGAAGCCTAGTGTCACAAGTTAAATAAAAATGTTAAAATTAAAACCCACAGAGACCAAAAAAAATGAAAAAAATTTACAAGCTGTCAAAAATCACTCATCATTTTACACATTTTTCATTGTCTCAGTGGAAAAAGCAAAGAAAAAGAAAATATTAAATGACTGTCTTGGAATAGATTAGCATATTTTCCCAAATGAATGATATGGCAAACAAATTATAAAGTAAAATCAGATATTAAAGGATGGTTGTGTTTTTATATCAAAAATATGAGTCTTTCTTTTTGAAAAAAATATAATAGACTTTATGTTTTAGAGAAGTTTAGGCTTACAACAAAATTGTGATTAAAGAACAGAGTTTCCATGTATCCCTGCCACTATACATGCAGAATCTCCCCACTATAAACATCCCATGCCAGAGTTGTATATCTGTTATAAGATATAAACCTATAAACTTTACATTGACACATCACTTTTACCCAATGTCTATAGTTTACATTATGTTTTACTCTTGATGCTGTTTATTCTATGAATTTTAACAAATGCATAATGACATCTATTTACCTTTCAGTATTATACAGAATTCCACTGCCCTAAAAATCCTCTGTATTTTGCCTGTTCATCACTCTATCTCTGCTGTTCCCTGTAAAACACTGATCTTTGTACTGTCTTAACAATTTTTCATTTTCCATAATGCCATATAGTTGAATAATAGAGTATATAACATTTCAGCTTGGATGCTTTAACTTATTACTACTCATTTAAAGTTCCTCCATATTCTTTAATCAGAGTTCTCCAGAGAATCAGAAATGACAGGATATGTGTGTTTGTGTGTATAGGAGAGGCAGGGTGTACCAGCTGGGAAAGAGATAGGCAGAATTACTCACTCTCCTTTTGCCTTTTTGTTCCATCCTGGCTTCCAGTTGATTAGATGGTGCTCAACCACATTGAAGGTGGATCTCTTCCCTACTCAGTTTATCAACTCACATACCAATCTCCTCTGGAAACACCCTCACACATACACATGAAAAAAAACAAGTAATTTTAATCAAATGCCAAACCATTTGAGTTTCTCTTTCAGCAGAAGAGGGATGGGCTCAGTTCCTACTGAAGCACTGATAATAATTAATGCAATGATTGAGAATAAATAATGCTTTACAAATTATCTGGGAATTAACTAAGCGACAGTGATTTTGTTTTTATGGTTTGTGCTAGATATTTGTTTACTTGACCTGGACGTTTACTGCTTACGCAGATGAAGTAAAAACTGAATAAGTTTTCTATCTGTTTCACTTATAGGAATACCATGACTAACTATCCAGTGCCATAATTCTTCACAAGTCAGACTATTCTGATTATTACTTTGTCCCTGTTGTTCATTATGGTAATTATACCCACCTTGCCTTTGGTAGTGAGTATTACCACTTGAGCCCTGCTACAATGGGTTCCTCTTAGCCCCATCATAATATTGTTTTCTAATTGATTGACTGTGGTTCCCACTGTAAGATTTGGCCTATAGAGAAAAGCAATTACAGAGCTCTTCAAGGATGCTGGGGTTCCACTAACAAATCTATTCTCAGAGTATTGGTAAAAAGTACATCTTCTGGACTGTCCCAGTGTGAGTGAGTAGACTTTTAATTTTTTATTGGGTTGATAATTTACTTATTGATTTTAAAGAATTATTTGTATATTTTTAATAAGTATTCTTTTTATATGTTTTTTGCAAATATTTTCTCCCAGATTGTGGTTTGTCTTTTCACTGTACCAACAGTGTCACAGGATAGATTTTTTAATTGCAGTTGTTCCTTATGGAGGATTGGTTCCAGGAACTTCCAGGGATACCAAAATTTCTGCATACTCAATCCCTTAGTGGGCCCTGCAGAACTTCCGAATAGAAAAAGTCAGCCCTTTGTATATGCTAGTTTTGCATCTCACAAGTACTATATTTTTTACCCATATTTGGTTGAGGATGTAGAGCCCTTCAATAGAACCTTCCAATACAGAGGACCAATAGTATATACTGGAAAAAAATCTGCATATAAATGAACAGTTTCACTTCAAATTCATGTTGTTCCAGGGTCAACTGTATAATGAAGTCCAGTTATCATGAATCATATTTTTGGTGTTGTATACCAAAAGTCATTGCCAAACACAAGGCCATCTAGATTTCTCTCATGTCATCTTCTAGGATTTTATAGTTTGGCATTTTTGTTAAAATCTATAATCCATTTTGCATTAACTTTTGTGAAGTTTATAAGATCTGTGTTTGGATTCTTCTCCTCTCCCCCTTCCCCCCACCTTCTTCTTCAAAATATCTAGCTGTTTCATGACCATTTGTTGAAATAACTGTCTTTCTTCACTGCTCTTCAATTGTTTCTCTGTTAAAGGGTAATTGACTATCCTTGTAGAGGTATATTTCTAGGGCTCTCTATTCTGTTTTATTGATCTATTTTTCTATTCCTTTGCCAGTATAACACTGTCTTGATTACTAAAGGTTTATAGTGAGTCTTGAAGTTATATGTATTATATATTATATATAATATATTATTCTAAAATTGATAAAGTATGTTTGATAGCCTGTCATATAAACTATCATGGTGATTATTCCATCTGTGCTTGAGAATGTATATTTTGCTAGTTTTGACTGAAGTAGTGGTAGATGTCAATTATTTCCAGTTGACTGATGATGCTGTTGAGTTCAAATATGTTAACAGTGTTCTTTCTCCTGTTTCTGTCCATTTCTTTATAGAGCAATGCTAAAATCTCTAACTATAGTGGTAAATTTATCTACTTTTCTTGCAATTTCATCAGTTTATGGTTTATATATTTTGACCCTCTGGTAGACACACAGATATTAAGAATTGTCAAAATGTTTTTGGAAAATACATATTTTATTATAATGAAATGCTCTTTTAATCTTAAAAATTTTATTTTTCTAGTCTATTGTGTCTGAAATTAATATGTCTATTCCAGTTTGCGGAGTTTTAGCATGATCTATTTCAATCCTTCCATTTAATTAATTAATTAATTAATTTGAGAATTCAGATGTTAGGGATGTGTTTTGCCCTGTGTTTTTTTTTTTTTTAAGATGCAGGATACAATTCACAGTTAGGTACATAAGTGGTTATTGTATAGGTAAAGTTTGGGTACCCTTATTCATATTATGTAGCTCCCCCTCCACTGGCAATGTCCCACTATTGCCAATCCCTTTCTTGTAGTATTATAATAATGCTCAGGGTCCACTTATGAGTGACTGCATGTGGTACTCAGATCTTTGTTTCTGCGATAAATCACTGAGTATTATAGATTGTAATTCCATCCAAGTTGCTGCAAAGTTCATAATTTTGTTTTTCATTATGGCTGCATAATATTCCATCATGTAAATATACCCAATTTTCTTTATCCAGTTCATTTTTGATGGACAGCACAGTTGGTTCCATGTTTTTGCTATTGTGAATAATGTTGCAATAAAATTCATGTGCAGGTATCTTTTTTATAGAGTGATTTGTGTTCCTTCAGGTATAATCTCAGAAGGGGGATTGTTGGATTGTATGGAAGGTTGATTTTTTGATATTTTAGAAATCACTACACTGTTTTCCACAAAGGTTGTACTAGTTTACATTCCCACCAACAGTGTAGAAGTTTTCTCCTTTTCCCACATCTTCTCCAGCATCTGCTATTTTTTTGAGTTATTGATAATGGCCATCTTGACTGGAGTTAGGTGGTAATGCTGTGTGGTTTTAGTTTGCATTTATTTGATGATTAGTGAGGCTGAACATTTTTTCATGTATCTGTTGGCTGCTCATATGTCTTCTTCTGACAAGTGTCTATTCATATCTTTTGCCCACTTTTCATAGGTTTTTTTTTTTCCTTTTAGCCCTTTTGAGTTCCTTGTAGATCCTGAATGTTAGGCTTTTGTCAGATTTAGACTTGGCAAACATTTTTTCTCATTCTGTGGGCTGTCTCCCAACTCTCTTGATGGTTTCAGTTTAATGAGGTTCCACTTGCCTATCTTATCTCTCATGGCATTCACTTGTGAAGAGTCGATCAGGAATTCTTCACCTATTCCAATTTACATAAGGATGTTTCCTACATTTTCTTCTAGGATTCTTATAGTTTGAAGTTTTACATTTAGGTCTCTGATCCATTTAGAGTTGCTTTTTGTGTATGGTGATAGGTAGGGGTCCTGCTTCAGTGTTTTGCATGTGATCGGCCAACATATCTTCTTTTGAGAAGTGCCTATTCATGTCTTTTGCCCACTTTTTAATGGAGCTGTTTTTTTTTTTCCTCTCAGCACGTTTGCACAATACTCATTAAATAACCAACATCATTCATCTCAGAACTGGAAATGACAATACAGAAATTCATATGGAAACATAATGACAACAAATAGTCAAAATAATCCTTAGCAAAAGGAACAAAGTAGTAGGTATCACACTTCCAGTTTTAAACTTTATTATAAGGCTACAATAATCAAAACAGCCTGGTATTGGTACAAGATCAGACATATGGAACAGGATAGAGATTCTGGAAGCAAATCCTCAATTTCTCAACCAACTCATCTTCGACAAAGCCTCCACCAACAACCACTGGGGAGAGGAGAACCATTCAGTTAATGGTGCTAGGAAAACTTGCTGACCGCATACAGAAGATTGACACAGGATCCCTACTATCACCATACACAAAAATCAACTCTAAATGGATCAAAGACCTAAACATAAGACTCAAACTATAAAAAAAAATTTAGAGAAAGCAGGAGACACCCTTATGGAAATCGGAATAGACAACCAATTCCTGATCAAATACCTGGATATCCATGCCATAAGACATAAGATGGACAAGTGGGACCTCATTAAACTGAAAAGCTTCTGCAAAGCAAAAGAAACCTTCAAGAGAGTGAGAAGACAGCCCACAGAATGGGAAAAAATATTTGGCAACTGTACATCTGACAAAGCCCTAAAAGCCAGGAAGGTGATATTTTAAAGTGTTATGGATGTTTTATTAGTTTCCTAGGTTGGATGTACCAAAATTATCACAAATAGCATGGCTTAAAACAATAGAAACTTACTATCCCTTGGCTCTGGAGGCCAAAAGTTTATAATCAAGGTGTAAATAAGGTTATGCTTCCTCCAAAGGCTCTTGGGAAGAATCTTGCTTCTCTTCTTTCAGTTTCCTGTGATTTCAGGTACTTCTTGGCTTGTGGCTGCATAACTTCAATCTCTGCCTCGGTTAGTCTTCATGTAACTTACTGCTTTTTATCAGTGTCATTTTTTTCCTGCACCTAATAACAACAGTTCTCAATGAATATAGGACTTACCACATAATCCAGAATGATCTCTGTTATAGCTTAATTACATATGGAAAAATCCCTTTTCTAAATAAGACCACAGATGCTAGGAGTGTGATGGTCAATTTTATGTATCAACATCAATAATCTAGGCTCTAGGGGATGGTTGGATGTCTTTTTAGGTACTATTTCTGGGTGAATCTGGAGGGTGTTATGATTTCAATTGGCAAATTGAGTAAAGCAGATGGCTCTTGCCAATGTTGATAGGCATCATCTAATTTGCTGAGGAAACTAAAAGATAAAAAAGACAATAAATAGTTAAATTTGTTCTGTGTCTTACTGCTTGAGCAGGAACTTAAACTTCGTGTTATCTTTATTGCTCCTGGTTCTCATGTCTATAGACTTTATCTGAAACCTACACCATCACCTTTTCAGCTCTCAATTTGAACTACACCACCAGCTTTCCTGGGTCTTCAGCTTGCAGACAGCAGATCATAAACCTTTTCATTCTCTGCAATATTATGAACCAATTACTTGTATTATATAAAACTCCTTTTATGTATACATATTCTCTATATTTATTGCCATATATATCAGAAACTTGCAAATATAACATATATATGATATGTATATGTGCTATTTATATATGTCTATCCTATTGAACTATTGCTTTTGTTTCTTTAAAGAACCCTGACTATTATGGGGGTTTATATGTAAATGCATGCCTTTGTCCATTTAACTTACTGTAGACTTAAAAGTAGAATTTGAACAAACAAGAATAGGGTATAAGTTATAAATACAAATAATGATATAAAAATTCAGAGAATGCAAAAAGCAACCTTCAATCTTTAACTCACATTTATATCCATTTCATCTTGCTATCCTTGAGAAGAAGTTATTCTTTTATAATCTAAAACTAATCAGTAAAGGGGGTTTTAACCAAAGAATAGCTGTATGTTTTAAACTTAGCTATAGTTTTCATGTCTGTCAACAGATCTTTTAAATTTTCTCAAAACTCAAATTGGTGATGCTCTACTTCTCTGGTGGTGGTAGATCAGAATCTTAGAGAAAGAAGTAGTACATATTATGTTCATATATTATAGGAAATAGTTAAATTATTGGAAAACCATAATGACTATGAAATCTTTAAAATCAGAAATGCTTTTTTTATACATGTGTATATGTACAAGCTTATTGGTCTGTATGCATGTTGATATAGTTATTTTTAATCTTGATCCACAATTTAGGCATGCTGAAATACAACTTAAATTCATTTTTTAAATTTAAAGCTCCTATTATTTTGAGGAAAGTCTGAGGTTTTCTCACTTTATACCAGAGTAACACTAAATTTTGGGGATGGATGTAATTCCAAGGAATTATAGTGGGATTATATGTTTTGGAGTAATATTTTTATATCTTTTGTTCATCAGAGTTTCCATATTTCCGGGTAATTTTCTGCCTTGATCAGCATAAGCCATAACATTGATATTTTTCTTTCCTTTCTTCTAGGTTTTCTTTTTTTTGGTTTTTTTTTTGGTTTTTTTTGTTTGTTTTTTGTTTTGTTGTTGTTGTTGTTGTTTTTTGAGTTGGAGTCTCACTCAGTTGCCCAGAATGGAGTGCAGCGGCCGCTCCCGGCCACCACAGCCTCGCCTGCTGGGTTCTGGCGATCCTTCCGCCTCAGCCTTCTGAGTAGACGGAATTACAGGCATGCGCTACCACACCCGGCTGATTTTTTGATTTATTGTAGAGATGAGGTCTCGCTGCCCAGGCGGGTCTCGAGTCCGCGGGCTCAGGCAATCCACTCACCTCAGCCTCCCAAAGGCGCGGGATTACAGGCTGAGCCACTGAGCCCGGCTCTTCTAGGTTTTCTTATACCCAGATATTTTCTCCTCTTACTTAGTGCCATAATAAATACATGAAAATTCTGGTTTATCTTACTGAGTTGAAGTATATAAACCTCTGATACATAAAGTTCAACTTTTCCTGAATCTTCACAAAAGTATCTGAGGTCATATTACCTTTCTGGAACTCTGCATAAAAAACAGAGTATGAGCTACACCTGAAATTCAACATCTATATTTTTCAAACCTTCCCTCAATCCTTTCTATTTAATTAATTGTAATATCACTTTTATTATTCTCAAAATCTCTGCTATTACCCATGATATTATTCTGAAATGTTTTTAATTTGTCTAGAATCCTCTATTTTACCCCAAGTTCAAGGGCTTATATTTTGGCATCAGAGAAATTCTTTGTTTAGTACTTTAATTATATCTTTCTTTTGAGAGTTATTGCAGAGGAACCAAAGAGTGTGAGTGGTGACAGAAAAGTGAATTAAAAGAATATGTCAGACAAATGTATTATTGCCCAACAAAAATTATTTGTGCTACCCTACATTTGTCCATCATTGTAGCTAGTTGGGCCACATTAATAGTCCTGGTAAGTGCAAATAGTTTTTATGTAAGAAATTTTTATTACTTTCAGGTCCAAGTAATTGCTTGTCAATACATAGCACTATCTATTCTTCTTCTACTGCTGTGGGGTAATTATAGAATCATGTGTTGGTCCCATAATAAAATGTACCTGAATAATTGTCTTGGTCTGTTCATGTTGACATGACAAAATACCTCACACTGGGTCATTTATAAATAATAGAAATGTATTTGCTCACATGTCTGAAGAATGGGAAGTCCAAGATCATGATGTCATCAGATTCCATATCTGGTAAGGGCTTGCTCTCTGCTTCCAAGGTGGTGTTTATGAGAAATAGACAAATGTTGCATTCTCACATGGCAGGAAAGAAAAAAAAGGCCATCTAGGCTTCCTTAAACCTCTGATACACAAAATTCAACTTTTCCTGAATCTTCACAAAAGTATCTGAGGTTGTATTACCTTTCTGGAACTCTGCATAAAAAACAGAGTACATGGCCTACACCTGAAATTCAACATCTATATTTTCAAGACCTTCCCTCAATCCTTTCTATTTAATTAATTGTAATATCACTTTTATTATTCTCAAAATATCTGCTATTACCCATGATATTATTTTATAAGGGCACCAATTCCATTTATGAGAGAAAAACCTTCATAACCCAACCACCTCCTAAAGATGCAAACTCTTAAAGCGACTGCTTTGAGGATTGAGTTTTAACATGAATATTGGAGAGAAACTTTGAAATAACAGGAGTAACTAAGTCATATATGAAGAACAACTACTCCAAAGAGTCAGTTAATATACATTGGACTTTACGTGAGTAAAGAAAATGTATTTTTAAGTCATTAAAGTTTTGTTATTTATTTTTGCAGCATTGTCTAGTTTATCCTGAGTAACATGAGGAAATTTTACTTAACTAATATCCAAAAATTATATCTTAATGCATTATCTGCCTATCTACTTATTTATGCATCTGTAAACACATGTGTAGGTACACTTTTGTTTTTGATTTCTGGGCTTTATCTTACTGCATAAATGTTTGAGACAAAAATTCAATGATGGGGGAGATCCAAAATGGTCACCATGGAACAGCAGATTGGAACCACTCTCACTGAGAAAGAGTAGGAAACCAGCTGTCAATAAAAACACCTCAAGCACTTTTGGATGGGTAAAGCACCCTGTACTCAACAAAGGTCTTTGTGAGTACAGAGACCAGAAAACAGTGGCAGACATGGGAATACAGTTGCCCCATGTCCAACCATGCAACAGGCTTACAGAGGAATTGAAGTCCTGCCCAGGGAAAAAGAGTGGGTGAATGAATCTAAGATGTTTTAGGACAATTCACCCACTCCCAGTCATGCACTAGTCATCAGTTCCACACAAGAAGAGTCTTGGTCAGGCCACAGAAGTGAGCAACCAGACCCCAAGAGAAATAGGGAAAAACAAAGCAAAACAAAACAAAACAAAAAATGCTGCACTAAGCAGCCGTGTGCATGGTTCTGGCTGGTTCAGAGGCAGAGAAAGTCCGCCTGCAGAGTGAACCTCTCTGGTTCTGGTTCATCTTCCCAGTCAGATCTGGAAGAATCATCTCCAAGCCCTGCATACCTGCAGAGTGGATCCTCTCCCCACTCCACCATGGCAAGGAAATCACTCTTTTTCTTTTCTTTTCTTCTTTTTTTGAGTCATACTGTCACTCTGTCACCCAAGCCGGAGTTCAGTGGCACACTCACCACCACTGCAGCCTTGACCTTCTGGGCTCAGGTGAACCTTCCACCTCAGCCTTCAAAGTAACTGGAACCACAGGTGCTTGCCACAACTTCTGACTATTTTTTTTTAATTGGAGAGACAAGGTCTTGGTGTGTTGCTCAGGCTGGTCTTGAACCCCTAAGTTCAGGCAATCCTCTCACCTCTACCTCCAAAAGTGCTGGGGTTATAGGCATGAGCCATCGTGCCCAGCTTGAAATCACTCTTTTTCAAAAGGAGAGTGTGGGCTTAAATAGGGAGAGAGTGACACAAAAGGCGCCCAAAGTCTTTATCAGTGTGAAGGCATCTGGGCCACCAACATGCCGGTCTCCCCACCCACTCTCTGCAGAATGCTACATGGGCTGCTACAGTTGAGAAACCTGCCACAGGGTTGAGCAAGGAGCAAGAGTGAATGCCCTTCAACTCCTCATCCATGTCTCTCACTAAGTGACCTATATAGAACCATAGAAAGGGCTCTAGAACAGAGGGTCAGTGACTAGCTTCAGAGCAACAAAACCAAAGGGAATTGCAGAGAGGAAAGAGAGGCCTAATTAATCAGGAAAAATTAAATGAAAAAAAATAAAGGCAACCCCCAGAGTCTTAAAAATACAGTGCTCAAAAAAGCGGCTATCAGAGCACAAACAATGGAAACCTCTCCCCCACCTCAAATTACCTGCCTTAGATGACAGAGAAATCAGAGACTTCAGACTGGATGGCTAAAATGAACAGAGAGGACCAAGGGAAACTAGAAGCAAAACTCACCACATCCAGCAGGATATCAAACAGATCATTCACTATGATCAGGTGGACATTATTCCTGGGATGTAAGGAAGGTTCAACTATGCAAATCAATGAATGTGATCAACCATATAAACTGAATCAAAAAGAAAAAAAGTATGATTACCTCAATGGATGCAGAAAAAGCATTTGAAAAAATTCAGTGATAAAACTCTCAACAAACTAAGCATTGAAGGAACTTACCTCAAAATAAAAAGAGTCATTTTTGAGAAACCCACAGCCAGCATCATACTGAATGGGAAAAAGTTGCAAGAATTTCTCCTAAAAAGTAGAAAAAGACAAGGATGTGTACTCTCATCACTCCCATTCAACATAATACTAGAAGTACTAGACAGAGGAATTAGGTAAGAGAAAGAAATAAAAGGCATACAAGTAGAAAAAATCTAAGTAGTCAAGTTATCTGTTTTCATGCAGGATAAAAGATCTATATCCAGAAAATCCTGAAAATTTTGTCAGAAGACTCCTGGACCTGACAAACAATTTCAGGGTACAAAATCAATCGGTAGCAGTTTTATGCACCAATAATGTTCAAACTGTGAACAAAATCAAGAACACAATCACACTTATACCATCCAGAAAAAAATACAATATAAAATACTTAGAAATGTATTTAAACAAGGAGTTGAAAGATCTTCACAATGAGAACAACAAACGCTGTTTAAAGGGCTAATAGATGAAACAAAATAATGTGAAAAAAGTTCCATGCTCATGAATTGGAGAAATCAATATCATTAAAATTTCCATATTTCTTTTTTCTTTCTTTCTTTTTTTTTTTTTTTTTGAGTTGGAGTCTCACTCTGTCGCCCAGACTAGAGTGCAGTGACCACTCCCGGCCACCGCAGCCTTGACCTGCTGGGCTCCGGTGATCCTTCCGCCTCAGCCTTCCAAGCAGCTGGAACTACAGGCACACGCTACCACGCCCGGCTGATTTTTGATTTATTGTAGAGATGAGGTCTCACCAAGTTGTCCAGGTGGGTCTCGAACTCGCAGTCTCAGGCAATCCACTCACCTCAGCCTCCCAAAGGCGCGGGATTACAGGCTGAGCCACCGAGCCCAGCTGAATTCCCATGTTTCTCAGTCTACAGACTGAACAAAATCTCTAACAAATTGTCAATGTCATTTTTCATGGAATTAGAGAAAACTATTCTAAAATTCAACTGGAAGCAAAAAAGAACCTGAATAGGCAATATAATCCTAAGCAGAAAGAGCAAAGCCAGAAGCATTAAATTACCTGACTTCAAACTCTACTACAAGGCTATAGTAATCAAAACAGCATAGTACTAGTACAAAAATAGAAACAGACCAATGAAACAGAATAGAGAACCTATAAATAAAAGCAGCTTGCCTACAGCCAACTGGTCTTTGATAAAGTCAACAAAATTACACAATGTGGAAAGACACTCTATTCAGTAAATGGTGCTGGGAAAACTGACTAATCATATGCACAAGAATGTATCTGGACCCCTTTTTCTCACCATATCCAAGTATTAACTCAAGCTGAATTAGAGTTTTAAATGTAAGAACTCAAACTATAAAAATCTTAGAAGTAAACCTAGGAAACACCTTAGACATTCATCTAGGCCAAAAAAAAAAAAAAAAAAATGACTAAGTCCTCAAAAGCAAATGTAGCAAAAACAAAAATTGACAACCGAGACCTAAATAAACTGAAGAACCTCTGCACAGCAAAATAAATGCTCAACAGAGTAAACAGACAACCGACAGAATGGAAGAAAACATTTTCAAACTAGGCATCTGACAAAGAACTAATAGACAAATCGACAAGGAAGAAAACTCTTAAACAATCTGCAAAGGACATGAACAGACACTTCACAAAAGAAGACCTAACAGCAGGCAACAAACATACAAAAAGATATCCTTAACATCACTGATAATCAGATAAATGAAAATTAAAACCACAATAAGATAAATTAGAATGACTTTTATGAAAAAGTTTACACACAAATGATACTGGCAAGAATGTAGAGAAAAGGGAACACTCATATACTAATGGTAGCAATGTCAACCCCTGTGAAAAGAATTTTAGAGATTTCTCATAGAGCTAAATATAGAATTACCACTTGACACAGCAATGTCTGTAATTGGTATATACTCAAAAGAAAATATTCTACCAAAAAGACAGCTGTACTCAAGTGTTCATCTCAGCACTATTCTCAATACCAAAGTAATGAAATCAACCTAGATACCCATCAAGGGTGGATTGGATAAGAAACATGTAGTACATATACATCATGGAATGCTACTCAGTCATAAGAAAATAAAATCATGTCTTTTGCAGTAAATAGATACAACTTAAAGCCATTATTTTCATTAAATTAACCCAGAAACAGGAAAACCACATATAGCATGTTCTCACTTAAAATTGAGTGCGCTCTCTATTCACAATAGCAATAACATGAAACCAACCATGCTGCCCATCAAAACTGAACTGGGTTTTAAAAATGTGGTACATATACACAGTGGAATATTATGCAACCATAAAGGACAAAAATATGAACTTCACAGCAACTTGAATGGATTTAGAGTTGATCATACTCAGAAATCTATCACAGAAACAAAGAACAGAGTACCATATGTTCTTACTCATAAACAGACTTTGAACAATTATCATAATACTATAAGAAAGGGATTGGCAGTAGTGGGAAACTGTCAGCAGAGGGGGGATGGGATTGGCAGTTGAGGGAAACTGCGAAGGAATGGAGGGTCACATCTCATTAACAAGGGTACCTGCATAATCAACGTTTGTATACCTAAACCTGAGTTGTAACCTACATATTTAAAATAAAAATTAAATAAATAAAAATGAGTGCAAAAGACTGGATGCACACTTACATAAAGATGAGAAGAACACACACTTGGGACTCCTAAAATGGGGAGAGAGGGATGGAGTAAAAGTATGAAAAACTACCTATTGTATACCATGTTCACTATTTGGGTGACAGTTTCAATAGAAGGCCAGTCTCTACCATCACACAGTATACTTGTGTAACAAACACAAACACGTATCCTTTAAATTCAAAATAAATTTTTTTAAAAAGGAAAACAAAATATTAGACATAAGCAGTAGCAAGCCTGAGGTGAATAGATAAACTAGATTAGATAAAGTAATCCACAGAAATAATTAAAGTAAAGCGACAAGCATAATAATGCACATTCTTGTAAGAGTAGAATTTTTAAATGAATAAGCTCATAGTGGGAGACATTTATGTTATTTATTTTATGAAAAATGAGCCAGACGAAGGCAAAGATTTGTGTAAAATAACTAGAAGAAATAATTCAAAATAAATGATAATGTTAAGAAGCTATTTATTCTTAAGGAAAAAGAGTGAAAATGAATCAAGAAACACAGATAGTATATTAATATGACATGAGAGAGTATAGTTAGTAATAGCAACAGAAAAGACAGTAATAATTTTACAAAGTCAATATTTTTCAGATTTCAGCATAATTAAAAATATTCTGCTTCTGAGTTACATAGCTTAGAAATTTTAAAACAACAAACTTGCTTTTTAACAATAAATATTTTTATTATGCCATATTGGGAGACAGTTTGCTCTTGCCTGCCCTGCCTTTGTGTATGTGCTCTTATCCTTGGAAATTTCCTTTCTATTCATGTCAAACTCATTTTGTAGAGCTTGGCTAACTACTATTCAGCTTTGAAGATTCAGCTCAAATTTCTTTCCTTCTTATACTCTGTTTTGTTTTTTGGTCTTCCCTTCTCTCTGTAGTTACCTCTGACAGCAATATGGCATCAATTAGTAAATGATATATTTTCATATGTGAATCCTTCACTAAATTATGAAATTGTGTATAGCAGGAAGAGTAAATAGTAATTTTGTAAACCAACAACTAAGTAGCTCTTGGCAGGCACATTACTCTGAAAAACGTGCTGTATAACTTTTAAACCTTTTGGTGTATAATTTATTTTAATGAAATTTAGGTTATGACAAAAAAAGGTGAGGTAAAGTAAGAATTACTGAAAAAAGTTAAGAAAATATTCTTTGACCAATTAATAATTCAGGTCTTGTACATTAAACTGAACAACCCTTCTAGTGTTTCATTTTTCAGAAAACATGACCCAATTAATTGCTAAAAATGCTCCTTAAATGCAATTTTAAAACAATGCTCAATTGAAAATTATGAATTTAATTAGACTTATGATTTAGCTTTCAAATGCACCTGTATTAATACAGTTTGCAAAATTTTTGTTTATGTTTTTCTGCTTAAAATGTTTATTTGACCCAGATTATAGTCAAAATGTAATTTAATTAGTCATTTATATCCAACTGCTGAAACCAGAAGTTTGCCCTTAACATATCAGAAAGAAATGACAGACCTCCATTTGTATTTCTCTCACATAAAGAAATTACAGCATCTAAAATCCAAAATCTATATCCTTCATTTTCTTGAAATACGAATTTCTGGCATCATATAATCCCTTCTCAAACCACTATTGACAAAAGACACATCATTTTATAGAGCAAAAGATGAAATATTAGAATCCTAAAACACTGTTTCTCTTTTACAAATCACTCTAATAACCATGATGACTTGTAGTCAAGCCATGTATATAAAACAAAATATTGCCTCCTTGTAAACTCTCTAGAGTACTTTTACAAAACACTGCATGGGGATTTTACTGCATGAAACCTATTAATATTAATGAGTCACACAGCTAAATCCCTGTGGACTGCTCTGAAAAGTATTTTGCTGTATGTAATTGGGAATGATTTTCTTTAAATCTGCTTCCTTCCTAAAAGCCTGCTGCAAGTGACAACAACAACCACTATTGCCAACACATTATCAATGCTCTTTTCTGAACAGCAGTTGCTAGACAGACAAGTGTCTACTCCTTCACTATAATATTTTGATTTGTGGTAATATTTCTATCAGTTTCTGTCTCATGTGATTATTTTTCATTTGGTTATATAGGTAACAAAACCATATAATAAGTTAACCTTACCATTTATTCTACTAAAAGTTCTAAAAATCGACCTTTCATATGACCTTACAACCTCCTACTGGGAATATACCCAGAAAAACTCAAATCAGTCTATAAAAAAGATACATGCACATGTCTGTTTATCACAGCATTGTTCACATTAGCAAGAACATGGAACCAACCGTGCTGCCCATCAAAAGAGGACTTGATAAAAAAAATGTTGTACATATACACAATGGAATATTATGCAGCCATAAAGAAGAACAAAATCATGAACTTTTTGGCAACCTGGATGGAATTATAGTCTATAATAGTGAGTGTTCTTTCACAGAAACAAAGAACTGAGTATCACACGCTCTCACTCACAAGTGGACCTTGAACAACTATCATAATACTATAAAAAAAGAATTAACAGTAGCAGGAAACTGCAAGGGGGGGTTGGAAGGGTTGGGTGTATGGAGGTAGAATTGGCAGTAGTGGGAATCTGCCTGGGGAAGCAGGGTCACACCTCATTAACAAGGGTACCTGCATAATGAATATTTGTATTCCAACCTTGAATTGTACCACACAATTATAAAATAAAAAAATTATAAGTTAAAAAAAATTAACCTTACCATTTATTCTATTAAAATTTATTTTAAAAACTATATTTCTAGAAAATATATTTTGTATACAGTTCTGATGGGAGATGGAAATGAAAGATAGCTGATTCCCAGTCATTCCTCAGTGATTTAGCAAGAAGCTTGTTCTGGAGTCTGCTAGGGTAAGGAGTAAGGTATCAAATCTATTATCCCACTTTTCTACACTTATTATCTCCTGACTCTTTATGTTCCTTGGTTAAGTTACTTGGAGATTTAGATGAGTTTTGGGTTGAGCCAGAAGGTGTTAAAGTAGGAAGACCGAAAGGTAATTGCTGCTTGATGACTGTTATAAACTAAAAAATTTTGTTCTTCCAAAATTTGTTTGTTGAAGCCTTAACCTCCAATGTCACTGTATCTAAAAATAGGATCTGTGAAGAGGTGATAAAGGTTAAATGAGGTCATAAGGTTGGAACCTTAATTTGATAGGACTAGTGCCCTTATAAGAAGAGAAAGAGATATGCCATGTGAGGGCATAATGAGAAAGTAAGAGTCTGCAATTCAGGGAGAGAGCCTTTACAAGGAATTGAATCAACCAGCACTTGTATCTTGGAAATCTCGCCTTGAAATCTGTGAGAATGTTTTTTTGTGCTTTTTTAGGCCTCACAGTCTAAATTATTGGAAACCTAAGAAGACTAACACAATGGCAAAACAAATAAATATAAAAGGTAATTTTGTTCTTTGTCTTTCCACTGGATATGCAAAAAGTTGATAAAAAGTCCCTTTAAATCAGCTGGGCATGGTAGCACGTGCCTGTAGTTCCAGCTACTTGGAAGGCTGAGGCAGAAGGATCACCAGAGCCCAGCAGGTCGAGGCTGTGGTGGCCAGGAGCGGCCACTGCACTCCAGTCTGGGCAACAGAGTGAGACTCCAACTCAAAAAAAAAAAAAGTCCCTTTAGAGTGTGTCTAATACTTGGACATGACCATTTATAGTAAACACTTATTTTAACAAAAGAAAATACTTAGACCTTTTATATAAATATAAAATATTTATGGAATTTTAAAATTCATATTTTTGCCCTGTAAACTTTGTTTTTTATTCTTTAGATGAATAGAAACTGTGTGTTTATTTATAAAAGCTCAGAATTTTCAGCATTATGTCTATGATCCACACAGAAATGGAAAGAAGAGAGATATATTAGTATTTCTGCTCCCCAGGTACTTCAGCAGAGAGGAGGAGACAAGATTACCATTCATTCTAATGTAAAAAAGTTGTGAAATGGTTACATTTGTTTAAAGAGCACTCCTTTGTGACATGCTTAGAGTTAATACAATGCAGATATCCAGTACTTTCTAGAAATCCATCCTTACTTCTCATGGTGTTTACTAGCTTCTTTTTAGTCATCAAGACATATTATATTGTGTTATATTACTTTGAAATTTGGCAGATGAATTAACTTATCCAAATAAAAAGTTAATGGATGCTTGCATCTCAAAATATTACTTTTTTTTAGTTAGGAATTGACATTTCAACAAGCATAATTAATAACTTAGCTTAAAACTGATTTTGAAAAAATTTAAACACTATTTAAGAGAATTGAAAGACATATTTTTGGACAGGATTCCTAAAAAATCTCTAAATTGTATCACACTCAAGGTAACTATTTATTGTTTTCTTGATACTACTAAAAACATATATCACAAATGTATGCTTTGAACACTAAACAAAAGGGACAATTCAAATATTCTCAAAAGTTAAAATAAAATTTCAGTCTACTCCAGCATCCACTGCCACCACAGCCACTGCCACTGCCCCAGTCACCTCCTCCCTGAGGAGTTGAAGAGAATCCTGTCAAGGAGCATGTTGGTAGAGACCTCAAAGAAGCCAGCCTGGCTTGCTCCCAGAGCTCCTTGGGTCCCCTGTGGCCCCCAGGGGATATCCAGAAAGACCTAGTGGGAAGTTTGAGGCTCAGAGACACAGCCGAAGATGGTGGAATCCAGTCACCTGATTCCCAGTGTACTGCTTTTTAAAATTGGTTCTCTGGGTGTTCATCAGAGAGAAGATATTGTTCTTCATTTGACACCAGCATTGTAGTTGGCTGAACCTTGTATGCATTGACCATCCCAAGAGCCAGCTGAGATATGTCATGATATTGTGTTCATATTCTGAGGTTTTCATGTAAATAGAGGAGAGCAAGGAAATAAGAGTGGTAATTGTCATTTATAAATTTCTGGCAAGATGGAAGCAGGACAGGTTGGACTGTGAGAATCTCCGCAAAGGTGAGTGCCCATAAAGACTCTCACTTTCCCCCTGGAAGCTGTTGCTGCTTCTGATCTGTCCCTTGGCCAGCCATGCTGGCCCACGGGCCAGAAGCCCCTGCCCCTACACACCACTGCCACTACTGCAATAGTCACCTACACCACCCAGGCCAGCCTTCAGCTCCCAGCCCCATGGAGTTCTGGGCGACCTCACCAGCTGAACCTCCCTGCCCCACACCACCCTGCACCACAACAATCTGAAGTACCTGGCTGTCTCACAGGAAGGAGGACCATGCCTGGTGGAGAAACACTGACCACAGCCATTTTCCCTGTCCTAGGACCAGGCAGAGATCTGCATTGTCACACACAGCTCTGCCCAGCTCCGCCTGATCTTCATCTTGCAACCTAAAGTAATCATATCAAACGGGGAGAGACAGAAGCTCCTCCCCCATGCTAGATCAGACACAGGTCAGATCTGAGTGGCAGACTTGACAGGCAGCAAGCTGACTGAGTCCTGATCTGATCTACCATTCGTCTACAGCAGGCCTGGGGCATCTGACCCTATCTGTGAGCAGCCCTAACATCCTGTGATGAGAGATAGAGATCAGAGCTGAAAGGACATTGTACTTACAGGAACGAACTCAGAGCAAGCTTGGTTTCTTGTTTTTATTTTTATTTTTGATTTTTATTCTTTGTTTGATTTGCTCATTTTTGTTTATTTTTTGTCTTAGTTTTTTTTCTTTATCTTTTTTTACTTTTTCCTGTCTATCCGTCTCTATTCATTTGTTAGTTGGTATGTTTGTCTGTTTTTCCTCATACTCTTCTCTCTCTCCACCTTCCTCTTCCCCCCTCCTTCTTGATCCATTATTTTCCTTTTTCTTACCTCATTTTGCTTTCAGGGAGCAAATCTATACACCCACTGCATAGACAGACTGCAAAGCAGTGGGAAGTGGGTTCCAGGATACCCATACACCTGTTGGTGGATACTGGGATCTGCAAATAGATTTTGAATCAGAGCTTTCCCCCTCAATTAAATCTAAAACTGCAAAAATGTATAGCTCCCAACCTATAGTCCAACTTCAGAACTGAACAAAGTTAGAGGATCCACACAAGGAAGAATAGGAAATTGAGCAAACAGAAGTAAAAGCAAACCCAGCCATTACTGAACAACAGAATTAAAGAAGAAGAAGGGAAAAAAAGTGGAGAGGAACATCTACACAAATGAAGAAAAACCGAAAGAAGAATATGGGTTTCATACAGACTCCTGGGAGGTCATACACTGAGAAAACAGACTTTGGAACACAAACAATGAAGAGCCCCCAGAATGACTGGTCACATACTACAAACCCAGAAATCAAGACATTAATAGAGATAATAGAAAGAATTGTGGAGACACAAGAGGAAAATAGGAAGGAGTTGATTACTGAGAAAACAGCAGTAAAGAATACTATGATTGAAATAAATAACAAATTAATAGCATGGAAGCAGAATTAGTCAAGCAGAAGAAAGAATCTCAGAGCTTGAGGGCAAAAATATAGAACTAAACCAAACTGTCAAAAACATAGAAAAGAAGCTTAAAAAGACATAACAAAACATTCAAGAGATGAGTGATTATTTCAAGAGGCTGAAACTAAGAGTAATTGGACTTCCTGAGGCAGAAAGAGAGACAGAGACCACCCTGGAACAAACATTCAAGAAAGCTTCCCTCATTTCATCAATGATGCAAATATTCAAACACAAGAGATCCAGAGAACCCCTGCAAGACAACAAATGGGTTGACCAACTCCTAGACACATAATAATTTGCCTAAACAAAGTAGGTATAAAAGAAAAAAATCATAAAGACAGCAAAAGAAAAAGGTCAGACTACCTACTGGGGAATACCAATTAGAGTAACAGCAGATTTTTCTACAGAAATACTTCAGATTAGGAGAGCTTGGAGCTCAAACTTCAAATTTCTCAAAGATAAGCAATTTCAGCAAAGAATTACCTACCCAGCTAAGCTAAGCTTCATCAGTGAGGGAGAATTAAAATCTTTCTTAGGCATTCAATCCCTAAGAACTTATGCTCCCTCTAGACCACCTCTACAAGAAACACTTATGAAAGTATTAAACACAGAATAAAAGAAAAAAAGAATGACAATGTTCTTCATAAGAGTAGAGGAAAAAGATTGAAAACACACATGAATCAATGCAAAAATAAAAAGAAAGACAACAAACAAACAGGAACATCAGAAACTCTATAAGAAACACACGACAGGGATAAACTCTCACATTTCAATAATTAACCTGAATGTGAATGGACTAAATGCATCACTGAAAAGACATAGAATGGCAAAATGGATAAAATATCATCAGGAAACAGTACATTTTCTCTAAGAGACTCATCTCACCAGAAAGGACACTCACAGACTCAAAGTAAGAGGATGGGAAGCAAAATTTCAAGTGACCAGAACACAAAAGAAAGGAGGAGTTGTGATCTTAATATCAGACAAAATACCATTTACGCTATCAAAAATTTTAAAAGATACAGATGATCAATATATAACGAAAAAAGGTTCAATCCATCAACAAGAAATATCCATCCTAAACATATATGCACCCAACACAGGAACACCAACTTTCATAAAGCAGCTTCTAGGCAAACTTTAAAAAGATATTGACTCTAACACTATCAAAGCTGGGAGCTTTAATACCCCACTCACAACCCTAGACAGATCACAGACAAAAATTCAGCAAGAAGATCAGGAACCTCAATGTGACTTAATTGATACCTACAGAACACTCCACCCAATGACAATAGAGTATACATTCTACTCATCACCGCATGGAATGTATCTAAGATTCACCCACCCTGGACCAAAAATCAATCATAAACAAAATTCATAAGATTGAAATTTTGTCATACACCTTCTCAGACCAAAGTGGAATAAAAATAAATATCAACATTAGTAAAGTTCCCCCAAAATCCACAAAGACATAGAGACTAAACACCATGATGCTAAGCAACTCCTAGGTTAACATGAAAATCAAAACAGAGATGAAAACATACCTGGAAAAAAAGGAAAATAAAGAAACATCTTACCAAAATAACTGGGATGTCATGAAATCAGTAATAAGACAGAAATTCATATCTCCACAAAGGCAAAATTGAAAGATCACAAGTTAGCAGACTAACAAATCACCTAAGGAAGCTAGAAAAGCAAGACCACCAAAACCTTAATCTCAGCAGAAGAATCCAGATCACGAAAATAAAAACCCAAATCCAGGACATAGAAGACAAAAAGAAAATACAAAAAGTCAAAGAAACAAAAAGCTGATTCCTTGAAAGGATAAACAAGATTGATGGCCCCCTAGCTAGATTGACCAAGAAAAAGATAAAGTCCAAATAAACACAATCAGAAACACAAAAGATGAAGTCACAATTGATCCTGAAGAAATACGAAAGATTATCAGAGACTACTATGTACACTTGTATGGAAACAAACCTGAAAATCTAAAGGAAATGGAGGAAATTCTGACATCACACAACCTCCCCTGGTTGAAACAAGATTAAATTGAGACCCTAAATAGACCAATAACAATCCAGGAAATTGAATATACCATGAGAAAACTACCTACAAATAAAAGTCCTGGACCAGAGGACTTTCCAGCAAAATTCTACAAAACATACAAGGAGGAACTGATACCAATCCTACTGAAATTATTCCAGGCTATTGAGAAAGATGAAACTCTTGCCATATCATTTTATGAAGCTAAAATCACATTGATACCCAAGTTGGGTAAAGGCCCAACAAAGAAAGATAACTACAGGCCAATATCCTTGATGAACATAGATGCTAGAATTCTCAACATGATCCTAGCAAACCAGATTCAGCAACACATCTCAAAAATCATCCACCACAACCAAGTAGGCTTTATTCCCAGGATGCAAGGTTGATTCAACATTCTAAGACCATAAACATAAATACCATCAACAGATGTGAAAATACAAACCACATGATTACATTATTAGATGCAGAAAAAGCTTTTGATAAAATCCAACATCCCTTCTTGATAAAAACACTCAAATATCTAGGTATAGATGGAACATACCGCAGAATTATAAGAGCCATCTGCAAGAAACACACAGCCAGCATACTGCCAAACAGACAGAAATTGGAATCATTTCCCCTGAAAACTGGAACAAGACAAGAATGCTCACTCTCACCCCTCCTGTTCAACACAATTTTGGAAGTGATAGCTAGAGGAATCAAAGAAGAGAAGGTGATCAGGGGTATCCAAATAGAAAAAAAGGAAGTCAAGTTATCTCTCTTTGCAGACGACATGATTCCATACCTTAAAAAACCAAGAAAATCTGTCAAAAACCTCCTTGCACTGATAAAGAACTTGGCAAAGTCTCATGGTGTAAAATCAATGTGCAAAAGACAATCACATTTGTATACACAAATAATTAGCAAAAAAAAAAAAAAAAAAAAACCCAAATAAAAAGCATGATTCCATGCACAATAGCCACGCAAAAAAAAAGAAAAAACAAAAAAGAAATACATTGGCATTTTCCTAACCAGGGATGTGAAAAGCCTTTACAATGAGGAATACAAAACACTGCTCAAATAAATCAAAGATGACACAAGGAAGTGGAAAAATATTCCATTCTCATGGATTGGAAGAATCAACATTGTTAACATGTCCATTCTACCTAAGGCAATCTACAGATTTAATGCAATACCCATCAAATTACCAGCAATATTCTTCTCAGACCTAGAAATAACAATACAGGAATTCATGTGGAGACATAAATGACCAAAAATAGCCAAAACAATCCTCAGGAAAAAAAAAAAAGCAAGCGGTATCACACTCCCAGACTTTAAACTTTATTATAAAGCTGCAATAATCAAAACAGTCTGGTATTGGTACAAGAACAGGCATATAGACCAATGGAATAGAATTGAGATTCCAGAAACAAAACTTCTATTTCTCAACCGACTCACCTTCGACAAAGCCTCCACCACCAACTACTAGAGAGAAGAGAACCTATTCAGTAAATCGTGTTGGGAAAACTGCCTGACCACATGCACAGGATTGAAACAGGACCTCGACCTATCTCCATACACCAAAACTAACTCTAAATGGATCAGAGACCTAAACCTAAAACCTCAAACCGTAAGAACCTTAGAAAATGCAGGGGACAGTCTTATGGAAATTGGAACTGGCAACCAATTCCTGCTCAAAACGCTAAGTTCTCATGCCATAAGAGATAAGATAAACAAGTGGGACCTCATCAAACTGATGAGCTTCTACAAAGCCAAAGAAACCAGCAAGAGAGCAAGGAGACAGCCCACAGACTGGGAAAAAAATAATTGCCACTCCATGTCTGACAAAGGCCTAACATCTAGGATCTAGGAACTCAAATGTGCTGAAAAGGAACAAAGCAAACAGCCCTATTACAAACTGGGCAAAGTATATGAATAGACAGTTCTCAAAAAAAAGACATATGAGCAACCGTCAGATACATGAAAAACATGTTCAGTCTCACTAGTCATCAAGGAATTGTAAATTAAAACTACACTGAGATACCACTTAACTCTAATCAGATGGACATCAATAACACAAAAAATAACAGATACTGGAGAGGATGTGGCAAAATGGGAACACTTCTACACTGTTGGTGGGAGGGTAAGCTAGTAAAGCCTCTGTGGAAAACAGTGTGGTGATTTCTAAGATATCTAAAAATAATCAACCTTCCATATGACCCCACAATCCCCCTACTGGGAATATACCCAGAAGAACTCAAATCACTCTATCAAAAAGATACCTGCACACATTTGTTTATTGTATCATTGCTCAGAATATCAAGAACATGAAATCAACCGTGCTGCCCATCAAAAGAGGACTGGATAAAAAAATGTGGTGCATATACACAATGGAATATTACACAGCCATAAAGAAGAACAAAATCATGAATTTCACAGCAACCTGGATGGAGTTAGTGTCTATAATACTGAGTGATCTTTCATAGAACCAAAAAACTGAGGATTACATGTTCTCACTCATTAGTAGACCTTGAACAACTATCATAATATTATAAGAAAAGTATGGATAGTAGTAGGAAACTGTGAGGGGGTAGAGGGGCAGTGAGTTGGAATTGACAGTAGTGGAAATCTGCTTGGGGAAGGGGGGGCACACCTCATCAACAAGGGTACCTGTACAATGAGTATTTGTATACCTAACCCTTAATTGTACCACACAATTTTAAAAATAATAAATTTAAATGTTAAAGGGGGGGGATTCTGGCAAGATGGTGACTGGGCAGTTTGGTCCCTGAGACCCTTCCTTAAAAAAGAACACACATAAAGACCCATAAAGAGTGAGAGTCTCCCCCAGGGGTTGTGGCTCTCATCATTGCCAGCTTCCTCTTCACACGCTGCTCAGCCACCACCTCAGCCACCACTGCCACCGCTGCTGCTGCCACTGCCATTGCCCTGCTCTTACCTGAGGTGACCCATGGCTCCCAGACCCGTGAAGCACCCCCTCAAGCACTGCACTACTGAAACCACAACCGCTGCTGCCACTGCTGTGCCCCAAGCCTTGCCCGGAACCAGGCTCATGGAGCTCCTCCCATGCACCACTGAAGTGGCAGCTGCCACTGCCACTACTGTTGCATGCTCCCTCCCACCCTGGGTGGCCTCTGACTTCTGCCCAGCCCAACCCTAGTAGCCCAGTGCTATGCTGGCCTACACTGTCTGACTGTCTTGGGCTGCAGCAGAAAAGAGATCAGTTGGAGCCATGAGACCAGCTCCACCCAGCTTGGCCCATCTCCCAGCTTGAGATCCAAGGAAGCAACATTAAAATGGGAGAGAAAGAAACTCTTCCTCCATGCTACATAGACACAGGCCAGATCTGAGTGGCAGATTTGGCAGGCAGCCCAGATCTGACACCCTCCACAGCAGGCTAGGGCAACTGACCCTAACTGTGAACAACTCTACCAGCCGACAATAAGAGCTAGAAATCAGAGCTGAAAGGACATTGGACTTAAAGGAATAGTCTCAGAGTGTGCTTGATTCTACTGTTTTAATTTTTTTCTTTTATTCTTTGTCTGTTTGTCTTACCCATGTTTTTTTCCCTTTTCTCTCTCTTCTTTTTGCTATCAATAACATTTTCATACTTGCTTTGGTTCTGTTAGTTTACTGACTTTATCCTATACTATTTATATTTTTTTCTCTTTAGACCTCATCTTTCTATAGGGGAATAGTACACCAATAAGGAGGTTGGTTAGCTTGTATGTCTGTATGATTGTATGTTTTACTTTTTTCATATGTTTGCTGGTTTGATTGTTGTTGCTGTTGTTTTTCTTTTTCCTTGTATCTGTCTTTGTGTCTCTTTTCATTTGTTAGTTGGTACATGTGTCTGTGTTCCCTCTTACTCTTTTTCTCTGAACCTACCTCTTCCCCCCACCCCCTGTTCCATTCTTTTCCCTTTTCTTACCTCATTTTGCTTTCAGGGAGTAGACCTCTAACCCCACTGCATGGACAGATTGCAAGGCAGTGGGAAGTGTGTTCCAGATTATTCATATACCTGTCAGTGGATACTGGGATCTCCAGATAGATTTTGAATCACAGATTCTCAAATAAATCTCAAAACTACCCAAAGGATTGCCCCCAACCAACAGTCCAGCTCCAGAAATGAACAAAACCAGAGAATATACATAAGGAAGAATAAGAGGTTGAACAAACAGAAGCAAAAGCAACCCCTCCACCCCTGAACAACAGAACTAAAGAAGATGGGGGGGAGAGGAAAAATTGGGGAGGAAAATCTACACAAATAAAGAAAAACCATAAGAAGAATATAGGTCTCACACAGACCCCTGGGATATTAGACACTGAGAAACAGTCTTTGGAATGCAAACAATGAAGAGCCCACATAATTACTGGTCACATATGACAAACCCAGACATCAAGACATTAATACAGAGAATTAAAATAATTAAGGAGAGACAAGAGGAAAACAGGAAGGAGCTGATAACAGAAATAGCAGCAGTAAGGAATATTGCAATTGAAATAAATAACAAGCTAATAAGCATGGAAAGCAGAATTCATCAAGCGGAAGAAAGAATCTCAGAGCTTGAAGACCAAAATGCAGAAGTAACCCAAACTGTCAAAAACATAGAAAAGAAGCTTAAAAAGACAGAACAAAACCTTCAGAAGATGAATGAGTATTTCAAGAGACCAAACCTAAGGGTAATTGGACTTCCTGAGGCAGCAAGAGGGAAAGAGACCACTCTGGAACAAACGTTTCATAAAATTTTCAAGAAAACTTCCCTCATTTCATCAGTGATACAAAAATTCAAGCACAAGAGATTCAGAGAACCCCAGCAAGACAACAAATGAGAAGACCAACTCCCTGACACATAATAATTCACCTCAACAAAGTAGGTATAAAAGAAAAAATCATTTAGGCATCAAGAGAAAAAGGTCAGACTACTTACCATGGAAGACCAGTTAGAATAGCAGCAGATTTATCTACAGAAAACCTGGAGGCCAAGAGAGCTTGGAGCCCAATCTTCAAAGTTCTCAAAGATAAACAATTTCAACCAAGGATAACCTTCCCAGCCAAGGTAAGCTTCATCAGTGAGGGAGAATTAAAATCTTTCCCAGACATCTAATCACTAAGAACTTATGCAGTCTCCAGACCACCTCTACAAGAAAAACTTAAGAAAGTATTAAACACAGAAGAAAAGGAGAAAAGATCAAAAATGGTCTTCACAAGAGTACAGGGAAAAGATGGAAAACACACATGAATCAACACAAAAACCAAAGGAAAGACAACAAATAAACAGAAACAACAACAACAACTCTATAAGAATCTCATGACAGGGATAAACCCCCACATTTCAATTATAAGCCTGAATGTGAATGGACTACATGCACAACACAAAAGACACAGAATGGTGACCTGGATAAGAAACCATGAACCCATTATTTGGCACATCCTGGACACTCATCTCACTACAGGGGATGCACACAGACTCAAAGTTAAAGAATGGAAAATGAGTTTCCAGGCAAATGGATCACAAAAGTAGGCAGGATTTACAATCTTAATATCAGACAAAACAACCTTTAAACTATAAAAATTTAAAAAGATGCAAAAGGACACTGCATAAAGATAAAAGGTTCAATCCATCAACAAAAAATATCTATCCTAAACATAAATGCACCCAACACAGGAGCACCAGCATTTATAAAACAACTACTAAAAACCCTTAAAAAGATATTGACTTTAACAATATTATAGCAGGGGACTTAAACACCCAACTGACAGCCCTAGATAGATCATCAAGGCAAAAAAAAATCAACAAGGAGATCCAGAATCTAAACTTGACACATGATCAAATGGATTTAGTGGATATGTACAGATTATTTGACCCAGCAACAACAGAATATTCATTCTACTCATCAACACATGGAACATACTCCAAGATCGATCACATCCTTGGCCATAAATCAAGCATAAACAAATTCCATAAGGTTGAAATCTTGTCATGCACATTCTTAGACCACAGTGGAATAAAAATAAATATCAAAATCAACAGCATTTCCCCAAAGCCTACAAAGACATGAACACTAAGCAGCATGATGTTGAACAATAACTGCATAAACACTGAAATCAAAGAAGAAATTGAAAGATTCCTGGAAACAAATGAAAATGAAGAAACATCTTACCAAAATCTCTGGAATGCCATGAAATCATTTTTTTTTTTTTTGAGTTGGAGTCTCACTCTATTGCCTAGACTGGAGTGCAGTGGCTGCTCCTGGCCACTGCAGCCTCGACCTGCTGGGCTCCGGCGATCCTTCCACCTCAGCCTTCCAAGTAGCCGGAATTACAGGCATGTGCTACCACGCCAGGCTGATTTTTTTGATTTATTGTAGAGATGAGGTCTTGCTGCCCAGGTGGGTCTCAAACCCATGGACTCAGGCAATCCACTCACCTCAGCCTCCCAAAGGTACAGGAATACAGGCTGAGCCACTGGCTTGAAATCACTTTTAAGAGGGGAATTTATATCTCTATGACCACACATCAAGAAAATGGAAGGATCACAAGTGGAAAGCCTAACTAATCACCTAAGAGAGGTAGAAAGAGAAAACCACCAAAACCCCAACTTTAGCAGAAGAATCCAAATCACAAAAATAAGAACCCAAATATGGGACATAAAGGACAAAAAATCATTAAAAAAAATCAACAAAACAAAAAGTTGGTTCTTTGAAAGAATTAATAAGATTGATGGGTCCCTAGCAAGAATGAACAAGAAAAAGAGAGAAAAAGTCCAATAAATACAATCAAATACAAAAGATCAAATCACAACTGACCCTGAGGAAATACAAAAGATTATCAGAGATTACTCTGCACACCTATAAGGAAACAAACTTTGTAACCTAGATGAAATGGAGGACTTTCTGACATCATACAACCTCCCCAGTTTAAAACAAGAAGACATTGAAACACTAAATAAACAAATAACAATCCAGGAAATTGACTCTGTCATATGAAAAAAAAAAAACCCTGGACTGGATGACTTTCCAGCAGACTTCTACAAAATATACAAGGAGGAGATGAAAGTATTCCAGGCAATTGAGAAAGATGGAATTTTCTCCAAATCATTTTACAAAGCTAACATTACACTGATACCCAAACCGGGTAAAGATCCAACAAAGAAAGAGAATTACAGGCCAATATCCCTTATGAACATAGATGCAAAAGTCCTCAACAAGATCCTAGCAAATTGGATCCAAAAGCACATCTGAAAAATCATCCACCATCTCCAGGATGTTGGTTTCATCCTCAGGATGCAGGGTTGGTTCAACATTTGCAAGACCATAAATGTCATCAAATCATCAACAGATGTAAAAACAAGAACCACATGATTATCTCATTAGATGCAGAAACAGCTTTTGATAAAATCCAGCATTCCTTCATGATAAAAACCCTCAAACACCTAGGTATAGAAGGAACATACCTCAAAATATTAAGTGCCATCTATGACAAACCTATAGCTAACATATTGCTAAATGGACAGAAACTAGAATCATTTCCCCTGAAACCTGTAACAAGACAAGACTGCCCACTCTCACAACTCATGTTCAATATTGTGTTGGAAGTCCTAGCTCGAGCAATTAGATAAGAGAAGGACATCAGGGGTATCCAAAGAGGAAAAGAGGAAGTCAAGTTATCCCTCTTTGCTGATGATATGATGCTATACCTTGAAAATCCAAGAGAATCTGTCAAAAACCTGCTTGCACTGATAAAGAACTTTGGGAAAGTCTCAGGGTACAAAATAAATGTGCAAAAGATAGTTGCATTCCTTTACACCAACAACAAGCAGGCAGAGATACAAATAAAAAGCACAATCCCATTCACAATAGTCACAAAAAAAGTGAAATACCTTGGCATCTTCCTAACCAGAGATGTGAAGGACCTTTATAATGAGAACTACAAGACTATGTTCAAAGAAATCCAAGAAGACACAAACAAATGGAAAAATATTCCATGCTCATGGATAGGAAGAATCAACATTGTTAAGATATCCATCCTACCAAATGCAATCTACAGATTCAATGCACTACCCATTAAGTTACCAACATCATTCTTATTAGAATTGGAAATGACAATACAGAAATTCATATGGAAACATAAATGACCATGAATACCTAAAACAATTCTTAGCAAAGTAAACAAAGCAGGAGGTTTCCAGACTTCAAACTTTCCTATAAGGCTACAGTAATCAAAACAGCCTGGTATTGGTATAAGAACAGGCACATAGACCAATGGAACAGGGTAGAGACTCCAGAAGCAAAGCCTCAATTTTTATACCTACTCATCTTTGACAAAGCTTCCAACAACATGCACTGGGGAGACGAGAACCTGTTCAGTAAATGGTGCTGGGACTGTTGGGAGCCAGCCTTGGAGGCCTGCCTGATTGACAAGGTCCAGGTGCACTGAGGACCCCCGGCCACAAGGCAAGTCCGGGCAGCTGAGGTCCTTCTATCTTCCATCCTTGCTGTTGGTACAGCTGAAGAAATTCTGTGCAGTCGTGAAAGAAGAAAATGGCATGTTTATGTGAAGTACTCACAGCTAACCTGGAAATATCATGGTTCATTTTTCCATTTTCCCACTATGCCGCTTGGCCTTTTCTAACATATGTAAGGGTTAAACTCTGAAGCACATCAAGAATGCTTTCTTTCACTTGGTTATAAGTTACTAGATATTGCTTAAGTAATAAATGATATAAGTGTATTCACTCCTTATTTGATTTACAATTATGCAGTTTAGTGTTTAGACATAAGGTTTTTTAGAAGCACAAGTTTATAGTAAGTTCATTATGAATTCATTATAAGTTCTAACACTTATCTAGGAGTTATGTAGGTGATTTATTTTTTATTTTTTTTTTATTTTTTTGAGTTGGAGTCTCACTCTGTTGCCCAGACTGGAGTGCAGTGGCCGCTCCCAGCCACCGCAGCCTCGACCTGCTGGGCTCCGGCGATCCTTCCACCTCAGCCTACCAAGTAGCCGGAATTACAGGCATGTGCTACCACGCCCAGCTGATTTTTTGATTTATTGTAGAGATGAGGTCTCACTGCCCAGGTGGGTCTCGAACCCGCGGGCTCAGGCAATCCACTCACCTCAGACTCCCAAAGGCGCGGGATTACAGGCTGAGCCACCGAGCCCGACATTATGTAGGTGATTTATAACACTGGTTTCATTGACTTAGGATAAAGATTATCGTTAAGGTTTTTACTTAATTCAATAGTTAAAACTCTGAGTTAACATTTATAGAATGGGTTTTTACTGAACTCATAATACACTAATCAGACACTTTTATGATAGATTAGTTAAAGACAGAAAGCAACCTTTGGGGGCCTGGGAAACATTACTAAAAGCTTCTTTTGAGTTCTCTTTAGAAACAAGCACTGCAGGATAAGAGAAAAGTAACAAAGACATCTGGACAAGGGAGGCGATCACAAGGCTCTGAAGGACATAAAAGTCTAAGATGGGAAAACTCCTGACACATGAAGAAATGTACACTTAGAAGCTTTCTTAACACATTTCAAGGACTGTAATTCAGGACTTTGGACTAAAAGTATCATTGTTGGCTTTATGAATAAGACTCATTGTCTGAATGTTTATAGGGATCTTGGTTTGCTTGTTGCTAAGACCACTAGATGGTAACTTGTAGAAGATATGTACGTGAAGGAATTTTCTTTGTCTTGCCCCTTTACAAATGGTATAAAAGCTCTGTGTTAACCTACATTAAATTGTCATCTGTTCAGGAAGCAGGTGTCCGAGTATATTATCTTCATCTTTCATCTATCCGTCTCTCCTTCAGGAAAACCCACGACCTTGAGGGGCTGGACCTCTGCATGGGACAACTGGCTGACCACATGTAGAAGTTTGTAACAGGACCTCTATCTATCACCATACACAAAAATTAACTCTAAGTGTATCAAAGACCTAAATATAAACCCTCAAATTATAAGGATCTTAGAAAACACAGGAGACATCCTTCAGGAAATTGGAACTGGCAACCAATTCCTGATCAGGACCTTGAATGTCCATACCTTAAGAAATAAGCTAGACAAGTGTGATTTCATCAAACTGACAAGCTCTGCAAAGCAAAAGAAACAATCAAGAGAGCAGGGAGACAGCCACAGAATAGGAAAAATATTTGTCAACTGTATATCTGACAAAGACCTAACATCTAGGATCTATAAGGAACTCAAACCTGCTGAAAGGAAAAAAAAAAACCAGCCTCATTAGAAAGTGGGCAAAAGATATGAATAAACACTTCTCAAAAGAAGATATATGGACAACCAACAGACACTTGAAAAAGTGCTCAGTCTCACTCATCATCAGAGAAATGCAAATCAAAACCACATTGAGATTCCACCTAATCCCAGTAAGAATGGCCATCATTAATAACACTCAGTCAGCCACTCACATGCCCACTTGCTCACCAGCACATACACAAAATTGTTCACACTCACACCGGGATTCACATAGTCTGACTGGCTCAATCACCATCTTCCCTTGACATTCAACATTATATTTTCAAATACAATTTATATATGCATTCTCTTGTTGATTTAGAGTTAGGTTATTTACATTTTTTATTTGCCTAATTTTAAATTTTATATTTCAAATTATGTTTAAATTATCAATTTTATATATTTTATTTCCATGCGAAGGTCTTCTTTTTTTCTTTTCTCATGCCCAGGAGGATTGAGCAACAAGGAGGTCAGAACAGAGGTTGTCTAAATACATTTCTTCCTTGAGCTAATACCTGGCTTCAAGTCCCTAGGTTCCCTGGGACTAAAAATAACTTTTAGAGCACATCTTAAGAGTTTATATTTCTGGATTTTGGTTCCAAACTTATTTCGTCCTTCTGGAGCATTCTCTTTTATTACAAATTCTACTATCTAATAAATTTTGTTACATTTATCCAACATACAGATGGTTATTGCATTTTTATCAGGTTTCATGATCTTTTATAAATTAGAAATCATCTATCTAAATGTTAGCATTAAACCACTCTTGCTGTAGACTTTTTTGATTAAAAGAATCAGCTAGTCCTCTCTGAATGTCATATTCATTCATTCATTTCTAGAGAAAAATCACCATTTTGAATTTGTGTAATTATTTATTTATTTTTGAGTTGGAGTCTCACTCTGTCACCATGACTGGAGTGGAGTGGCCACTCCTGGCCACCGCAGCCTCGACCTGCTGGGCTCCGGCGATCCTTCCTCCTCAGCCTTCGAGTAGCCGGAATTACAGGCGCGCGCTACCATGCCAAGCTAATTTTTTGATTTTATTGTAGAGATGAGGTATCGCCTACCCAGGCGGGTCTTGAACCCGCGGGCTCAGGCAATCCACTCACTTCAGCCTCCCAAAGGCGCGGGATTACAGGCTGAGCCACCGAGCCCGGCTGTGTATTTATATCAATTGACGTTTTATACTTTCACTAAACACAGACTTTTTTTTTTTTGAGTTGGAGTCTCACTCTGTTGTCCAGACTGGAATGCAGTGGCCTCGACCTGCTGGACTCCGGCGATCCTTCCATCTCAGCCTTCCAAGTAGCTGGAACTACAGGCGTGCGCTACCACGCCTGGGTAATTTTTGATTTGTTGTAGAGATGAGGTCTTGCCAAGTTGACCAGGTGGGTCTCGAACCCGCGAACTCTGGCAATCCACTCACCTCAACCTCCCAAGGTGCAGGATTACAGGCTGAGCCACCAAGCCCGGCAACACAGACATTTTTATGAAATACATTTGTTCAATGTGCACAGTGATAATCTAATTAATTCTTCACAATAACTCATTAGGTATTTACCATGATTTTCTTCAATTTATGGATGAGAAAATAGGGACACACAATGATTACATGGCATGTCAAAGGTCACAGAGATAGTAAATATCAGAGCAACAGGTTTGGAATTCCAACACAGGGAGTTGTTTCCAGAATTCCTGACTTATTTAACCATTAACAAGCAATGTATAGTTTTAAATAGTTACAAGAATGATATCATACTGTGCGCATATTTCATCAGCTTTATTTTTTATTTAACATTATGATTTTTAAATCTAATTATGTCAATAAATTCACAGTAAATTCATGTATTTTTATTACTATAAATCATTCTATTTTATGAAATTCAGATACCATCTCACCATCTATTAATTTAACTTTTAAGAAATATTTTCATTATTTCCTTTGTATTACTTTTATATTACAGTTAATATTTGTGTGCATATGCAGACACTTTAGGTTATATATCAAAAAACAGAATCAATGGACTGTAGTATGCATATAATTTCAGTTTCACATTGCTGAAATCCTCTCCAAAGTTGTACCATCTAGAATCCCAACAGAAATATAGACAAATTATCCTTTCTCTAATTGTTTTTATTTGAATTGTTTTGATTTCTATGTTTGATATGAATGTTAATTTGTTTATTAGATATTTGGATTTCTGTCTTCCAATTATTTTCTCTTCATTTTTGTTTCCATTTTTTCTTTGTGATTTTTTTTAATCTTTCTCTTAACAACTTGTAGAAATTTTAGTTAAGAAATATGTTTGTTTCTTATTTGTGTTTTAAGTATCTTTTTATTTCCTTTTCATGTCTGCAAATTGTGAAATTTGACACTAGGATTATTATTATTTTTAATAAGATTCAACGTCATCTTTACAAGTTATGCTTACGTGACTTTTCTAAAAATTGGATACATACTTTGAAATCATAAATGGGTCCTGATTTTTTAATTCAATTATTCAAGGTTTTTTAAATATTTAATTTTAGATTCTTAAAAGATCTACTGGTTTTCTTATATTTGTGTTTTTGTTTTCTTAATTTTTGCTTATACTTTGGGAAAAATGATCTAAAGACACTTTTTCCATATGAAGAACCAATTTTTTAACAACATCTATTGACTAGTCCATTTAAAAATTTTTCTTTTAATGTTATTACTCATTTTGTCATATATGACATTCTAATGTGTGATTTTTTTCTATATCTGGATTCCATTTTCTGTTCTATTTTAGCATCTTATCTATTAATACAGCAATGACACACTTACACACACTTTTCCTTCTTTTCTTACGCACAATTATCAGAAGAAGGAAATCCAAAATGTGCACAAGTGTGTGTATATCAAGACCAATCATTAAGCTATTGGTAGACCATGACCTTCCATATTATTCTTAATTTTTAAAATAACCTTGGCTATTTTTAAAGTTTTATTTTATATGAATTTTAAAGTCAGTAGTTTTCTGATTTTTTCCATTTATTATCATCTGATTTTGATACAAATTAAATATAATTTATAGATTATTTAGAACAGAATTAATAATATTAATATAAAATTTTTCCACATGCAGACATGGTCACTGTCTCTATTTAATTAAGTCTATTTTCTACTTCCTCCAAATACATCAGTTACCTGTCAAAAATTTTGATGTATAGCCAGACTCGGTGGCTCAGCCTGTAATCCTGTGCCTTTGGGAGGCTGAGGTGAGTGGATTGCCTGAGCCCACGGGTTCGAGACCCGCCTGGGCAGGCGAGACCTCATCTCTACAATAAATCAAAAAATTAGCCGGGTGTGGTAGTGTGTGCCTGTAGTTTCGGCTACTCAGAAGGCTGAGGCGGAAGGATCGCCGGAGCCCAGCAGGTCGAGGCTGGGCACTCCAGTCTGGGCGACAGTGAGACTCCAACTCAAAAAAAAAAAAAATTTTGATATACAGTACCTGGATTATCATTTAGTTTTAAAAATTAAGTAATTTTCTTTAGGGTTTTTACATTAATTTGCACATTATTTGGAAATGTTTTTTAGATTCAAAATGAATAGTGTTAAGTTTAAGTATCTATTTTTTGATGATTTCTAATTTAATTGCATTGATATCAGAGAATATTATTTAAATAGTATTAATATTTTGAAATTTTTATAAGATTTATCTTACAGCCCAGCATGCAGTCAAGATTTGTCAATTTTACATGTACCTGAAAAGTATGTATATTTTCTACTTTTTTTGTTCTAAAGTCCTCATAGATTTATTAGAATAACCTTGCTAATTGGCTTGTTCAAATCTTTTATGTCAATAATTTTTATCTGCTTTAATATATCATCCTATTTTGGATTTATGAATTTCTTTTTGTATCACTCTTGATTTTATATTTTGAGGTTTCACTGTTAGGTACATTCACTTTGTGCAGTGTCTTCTAGACACTGTGGTAGAGAAAGAAACAGAGTAGAGCCAATAAGCTACTGAGCTACTGAGAAAATATAAACTGAGTGCACAATCTAGTTTAAACTTTAATCATACTTGAAAATTTAAACAATTTATTCAAATAATATTCAGACTTTCTGAAATAAAGATGCCTACAATATCAGTTCCCTCTCTTCCAGTTTCTCTTTTTAACAAAATGTCTGGATACATGATAGCAAAGCCTGGCTAAGATCTTCCTGGCTAAGAGCTGGTTGACTTTCACTACTCTGGTTATCTTCCTGAATACCAATAACATGCTGATTTCCTATACTGAATTCTATGGACAGTTGTGTCCATTTTTGATTTGGGCAAAAATTTCATGGAACATCAGCCATCTCTCTTTACTGACAGCCCCTTCAAAGCTGTTGCTGGCTGTAGACACTTTCTGCATCTCTGCCACGTTCTGCATCTGTAGGCACTTTCTGCATCTTTGCCACTTTCTGCAACTGTCCACCTGGTCTGATGGTTAACATTATATAAAAACTATTAAAAGCTAGAGACTACTAATTAGAATTTCTCTCCATCTAACCATAACTTTATTTTCAGTTAGGTAGCCTGAAATACTCATTGTTGTATGAGACTCTAATACACTTTATTTTTCAAAGATAGCCACAGATATCTTTTTTCCCACATGATCTTATGCAATGTGAACTTACTATATTTCATCAAAGATAATTTCTCTCCTCTTTATTTTGAATTCTGATTAGTTATTTGCCTTGACAAATAAAACATGGTGCAAGTAACAGCATGTGACATCCAAGGCTAGTTATGAGAAACTTTGCAGCTTCCACCTAGGTTCCTTGGAAAACTTGATCTTGGCACAACCCTTCTCAGAACCTAGCCACAATATTATGAAGGGCTCAAGGCACATGTAAAGACCATATGAAGACATTGCGATAGACAATACTCATTGAACTCCTTGAAAATAGTAGACATCAACCACCAGTCGTGTCAGTAAGACATTTTGGATGTCTACCCCATATGACTGCAACTACATTAGAGACACAAAGTAAAAAACACTAAGTTCAGCTAAGTCAACTCACAAAACTATTGAAGAAAATAAATTCTTGTCTGTAGCCACTAATTTGTGGGGTGTTTTTGATGTATCAAAAGATAACAAGAGCAAGCCATCTACAAACACAAATGAAAAAGCATTCTGCTTTTAGTACTCCCCTCACTTATTGAAATACCTCTCACTCACTGAGCCAAAACATAGAGAAAGAAAATAGAGACACGTAACTAAATGTTTTATCCTTCTCTATCTCTTCTGCTTCCCTTCATCACAGTTTTAAGGTACCATTAAAGAGTCAGAATTTATTTTTGCTTTCATATATTCTTTATCTTTATTCTAACTAAACCTATAGGATTAATTATGAAACTAGTATAAAATAAGGTCTTCAAGACCAGTCATTGATATGATAAAGAAAGAATAAGAAATTTTAAAAATCATTTTGTTATAGAATAGTCTGGCTTATAAATTTACTATGTAATAAAAATACCTACTTCTGAGGCTGAGAAGTCAATATAACATAGTAGTCAGTAATACAAACTTTAAAGTCTAACTGCCTGAGTTCAAATCTGAACTCTGCTATTTGTTCACATTATGTCCTGTGGGTAAAGTACTTAACTGGTCATTTTCTCAGTTACCTTATGGAAAAACTGGAGATGATAGCAACATGTTCCTCAAAGATTTCTGTTAAATATTACGTGATTGTATATATATATATACACACACAGTGCTTAAGAGTTACAAAACACAAGAGTGTGATATCTATTTATTTTCATAATTTCTTTCATTGCATTTTCAATTATATAAGCAATACATAAATATACCTTCATTGTAAAAGATACAATCAATATAAAGATATACATATAGTAAAAAAGTAAGTTTCCACTCACTCCATCCAAAACCTGTTTCCCCACATTTTGTTTTTTTGTTTTGTTGTTTCATTTCTGTGTGTGTGTGTATAACTTGTGTGTATGTATATGCTTATCATTTTAAATGAATGAAAGCTGGCAATATATTATTTTAAGATTAATTTTCCCTCAAAATTATAACTGTAAGAGTTATAAAAATAGTGATTCACACTGATATTTTGAAGATTATTTATGCATGTAAAATTCTTAAAGCAGTACTTCGTTCATAATTATCGTTAAGTAAGTTTTAGCTATCGTCTTCCCTCATTGGCATGTAAACACATAAAATTAAAATGAAAAAACTGTTATTTCCTACCAAGTACAATATATTTTTTAAAATAAATCTGTTGAGAATATTGCAGATAATTTGGTATAAATATATCCTGTTTCTACTCACTTCCAGGCATAGGCTATTTACCTTTCTGGAACCAAATATCTGTATGCCAAACAGTCAGAGGAGGGCATAAAAGGTCCCAGACTGAGTTCTGGCAAAAGAAATGGAAAGATTTCCTATTTTCTAGACCTGGAGAAGTACTTGAGAAAGTATGTGCACCCCTTGAATCTAAAACAAAAACAAGAAAAATCTGTCACCTTTTCAAAGACTATATGATGAGTCAGCATAAAAAAATGATTACTAATATAAAAGTGTTGATTGTAGGAAAAGCTTGGTTTTCATCAATCTATTATCGTTATCTTCTTTCCCACAGCAAGGGTGACACTGTTCACCCAGAACTGATATGATTACTTTGGTCACTTTGAGAAAAATAAAAATTAGGGTCTGTATAATCCATTCCTAAAACTAGGAATGTGAGAAAAAGGGTACATAAAGGCTCCTCTCTGTGTACTGGCAACCTCTCTAATATAATTGAAGAAGCCAAATGAAGCAAGAAAGGCTACAATTCATTTATTCACTTCTGGGACTACTTCCACTTATGTGCCCCCAGTGAACTTCAATTCACAGACAAGAAATGGGGAGACATAAAAGTCAGAAAAAGAAAAAATTTCAGAAAAATTTTTAAAAAAATTTCATTAAAGTAGAATGACTTGAAGACATAGAGAAATATTTAATGACAACAAAGCACTTAAATATTCAAGCACTGAAAAATTAGGACTTTCTAGAAGAAAAACTTTATTTAAAAAAATATGCTTGACAAATTAAAGGAGGTGACACTCACCATAGGGTATTCAGCAAGTTAAGCATAATATTAAATTGAAAAAGTCTCAAGAACAGAATGAAATACAATGTTGTAAACTATGAAAGTAAAGAGGAGATATTAGAAAATCTATCAAAGAGAAGTAATGTGCAAACCACAAGCATTCTGGAAGATGAAACCAAAAAAATAAAAAGTAGAGAAAAGGCAATGATGAATGGACAGGTTATATGAAAAACTGGAAACTTTCCCCAAGTAGAATAAACAGATATGAAACAGTAAATTGAACAGATTCACCAAGTTTCAGGCTAGAATTATAAGAAAAAACACATATGAATATCCAGGTAAAAGTTCTTATTCTAAAGTAGCAATAATATCATATATTGCAAGTATCTAGGCAAAAATATAAGGTACTTGTAAAGGAGAATTATAAGACTTGTGTTGACCATCTAATATGTAAAATTTAAAACTAATGAAAAAAAATGATCCAACCTATGAGGTTAATTCACAAAGATACACTCAGCTATCAGAATCAAATACAGATAAAGTATTTATGTTCTTTGAAGAACTCAGAGACAATAATACAGACAATAAAAACTTGAGGAAAACATGAAAAAAAACCTAATGGAAAATGAGAGGATTGAACTCTTGAGATCAAGATATATAAAATAATGGAAATAGCAATATGTAATTAATGCTGCAAAGTATTGGGTTACATTGTAATAGAAGATATAATCCATCTGAGATTGTGTTAATCAATGCTAAATAATAATGAAACAATTATAAAATAGAAAAGGTCATTTATATTCATGTAAGGGAATGTCTAATCATTTCTTATTAATTTTATTTCATTTTTATTTTAAAAATGTGGTGTACAATTCAGAATTCTTAAGTTTGAAACACGAGATTGGTGGGCAGATTGCAGTGGTTCAAACCTGTAATACCAGCACTTTGGGAGGCTGAGACTGGAGAATTATTTGAGCCCAGGAGTTCACGACCAGCCTGGGCCACATAGCAAGACTTTTCTTTTCCAAAAAATGAATAAATAAAGTAAAAACTAGCTGGATGTGATACAGCATCTATAAAACTGTGATACAGCACACCTGTAGCTCAACCTACTGTAGAGGCTGAGACTGGAGGCTCATTGACTCCAGAATTTTAAGGCTGCCATGAGCCATGATTGTGCCACTGCTCTCCAGCCTGGGTGACAGAGCTAGACCCTGACCAAAAAAAAATATATATATATATATTGTGGAACTGTGATGTAGAGGGTATAGGATATAAATGCTTCAACTATCTTTCTGAAGGTTGGAAGGAGAGTAGAAGTTGCAATATTATAAAAGTCCTATCTTTCTGAGGTGAAAGTAAAGTGGTGAAAGACCAGAACAACCTGGTGGAGAAAATAGTTAATACATTCTTCTTAACATAATTGTAGAAAATGTACATGGTAGAAATGGTAGAAAATATAAATCTGATTACTAGTTCTGAAAGTGGAAGTCATTTAAGAAACTAGAAAAGAACAGTGAATCTTTTGAAATAAAAAGTGTCCACGTTTACCTGGCTATAAAATAATTGAATACAAACTTTAAAGGATCGGTGGTGCTGAGAGCAATAAGTAATCTGTATCACCATCGTAAGAAAGAACCAAGCTGAACATAGTGACTCATGCATGTAATCTCAACACTTTGGGAGGGTGAGACAGGAAAATTCTTGAGCCCAAGAGTTTGAGACCAACCTAGGCAACATAGCACAACATCATCTCTACAAAGAAAAACAAATAAATAAATAAGGTGAGCATGATGGTGCATGCTAGTAGTCTTAGCTAGCCCAGTGGCAGAGTAGGAAGGATCACCTGACACCAGGAGGTCGAGGCTGTTCTGAGTCATAATCATGCCACTGTACTCCAACCTGGGTGACGGAGTGAGACCCTGATGGAAGAATGAAAGAAAAAAGAAAGAAAGAATGAAGCACTGAACTTCTGAAAATGAAAAATTTATTACAAGAATTTAAAAATACAGATGGAAGCTTTACAATTTTCTTAGACCAACTAGAAGAAAGAATTTCAGAGCTAGAAGACAAGTTTTTCAAATCAATCTAGTCACACACACAGAAAGAGAAAGTGAGAGAGTGAATTTAAAAAAGAACAAAGACTTCAAGAAATATTGGACTGTGTAAAGCTATCAACCTCTGACTTATTGGCATTCTTGAGAGAGAAATGAAGCAATTTGAAAAACATATTTGAGGGTATAATTCAGGAAAATTTAACTAATCTTGCTAGAGAGATTGTCATGCACATACAAGAAAGTTAGGTAACTCCTCTAGGATATTATTCAAGCTGACCATCCTCAAGGCACATAGTTATCAGACTACTCATGAAATTAAAAAATCTTAAAAGCAACTAAAGAAAAGGGTTGTATTGCCTATAAAGAGAGACCTTTAGAGTAACAGTGGACTTCTCAGCAGAAACCTTACAATCCAGAAGAAATTGAGGGCTCACTTTTAGCATTCTCAAAGTAAAAAAAAAAAAAAAATGGCAGTCAGGAATTACTTATTTCACCAAACTCAGTTTTAAAGAAGAAGAAGAAATAAAGTCTTTCTCAGATAAGCAATTGCTAAGGGATTTTGTCATCACCAGACCAATCCTATAAGGCATGCTTAAGTGAGTTATAAACATAGAAACAGAAGATTTACACTTGCTACCACAAAAACACAGTGAGCACATAGCCTACAGATCCTATAAAGCACTTACATAGTTGAGACGAAAAGAAATTGGCTGACAACACTACGGTAGGAACAAACCTTCACATATCAATATTAACCTTAAATGTCAGCAGCTTAAATGTATCACTTGAAAGATTAAAGTAACAGGTTGGGTTAAAAAATGCAAGACCTGCTTCTTGCTGTTTCCATAAGATTTATATCACTTCTTACAATACCAATGGATTTAAGGTAAAGAAATAAAGAAATATCTATCATGCAAATGGAAAACAAACAAACAAACAAAAAAAGAACAGAGCTCAGTATTATTGTGTCAGATAAAACATACTTTAAACCAACAACTGTAAAAAAGGACAATGAAGGGCTTTACATAATGAGAAAGTGTTCAGTTCAATAATAGGACTTACCTATTCTAAATATGTATGCATCCAACTTTGGAGCACCCATATTTATAAAACTATTACTACTAGTCCTAAGAGAAATATACAGTCATACCAAAATAGTGGGAGATTTCAATACCCCATTGACAGCATTAGACGAACTATCAATGCAAAAAACTAACAAAGAAATGTTGGACCTAATTAGATACTTGCACAATTGGACCTAACAGACATCTACAAAACCACAGAATATACATGCTTTTCATTTGCATATGAAACACATTCTAAGATTGACCAAATGCACAGTCATCAAGTAAGTCTTGACAAATATTTTAAAAATGAATTCATACCAAGTAGCTTCCCAGTTCACAGTTGAATAAAACTAGAAATCAATATCAAGAAGAACTCTGAAAATCACATAAATATATGGAAACTAAACAACTTGCTCCTGAATGCTTTTTGGGCAAACAACAAAATAAAGACATAAATTTTGAGAATTAGATAAAATAAATGAAAATAGACACACAGCATACCAAAACACCTGTAATACCACAAAGGCAGTGTTAAGAGGAAAGTTTATAACAGCAAATGCCTACATCAAGAAGATAGAATAGAAGGAAGGGAGGAAGTTGATGGTGGAGCCTGTTGGATTATGTGAGTCCCAGTGTGAGTGAGTGAGTATACAGAAATTTACCTGTGAGTAAGTGGGCATGGGAGTGGTTGACTAAGTGGGGACTTGGGATCAAGTGGCCAGGGTTTTCCTGAAGAAGTGGCTGGTGCCATAGTTGCTCTCCTTGGACCCTAGCACTTCCCAGGGGGCAGAAGATGAGTGCCATTTTTTTTAAATTCAGCAACTCTTTCCCAGAAAGAAGCTGCTGAGAGTGACTGCCAACTCCAGGTTCTGCCTCACCACTGCAGTACCTGGTCAGACACTGGCAGCAAGAGATGCAGAGGGAGCAGAGCAAGGGAGCCCAGAGGCAGAGCACCACTGGAAAAGAAGAAACAGGCACCCTGAAACCATCTTGAAAACTGGGTGGGAAACTGCTCCAGCTTACTCAGTATGGAGCAGCAGACCCGATTTCTGTGACCAACAGATTAGCTACTCAGGGGTTGATTGTGACCCAAAGAGAATATCCCAACAGAATAAACTCCAGAGGAACAAGGCAAGTGCTGTGTCTCAGGCACCTCACCCCCTATCCTGATTCAGCCGTGGTACAAAGGGTATGACCAGAAAAGGACAAGAAAACCCCCTGAGATCAACAGTGTGTCCAGGGATAAACCAACTGCCACCTGTTGACTGATACTGCTGGGGCATGGCTGAGAGGAATGAACCCAAGAGTCAGGATGTCAGTCATGATGGGAGGAATCTAGTCTAGGATAAACCTGATTGGGGAGCCTCCCCACCACCAGTACCAAGGAAGACCCAATTTCATATCTACCCAATGGAAAGGTTCCTCCTGACCATACGAGAGTGGGAGGGGAGGACTGAAGCGTGACTCACCCCCACAGACTCCCCCCTCCCACAGATCAGACACTGAGGAGATTGTGAATGAGGCCACAGCTCCACAGGAGAGAGTAGAGAGGATTACCAGTGAGCAGCTAAGAGGAACAATTGCAGAACCTCCCACAAGAGGGCAGGTTGCTTTTTGGGGTTTGGGTTTTTTTGTTTGTTTTTGCTTGTTTTATTTTCCTTTGTGCATGAATGTGTATGTGAGGATTCAGTCTGCATTTCACGTCACCTTTTTTCTTTCATCTTTTTTTCTTTCTTCTTTCAGTTTTTTGTTTTCTGTTTATATGTGTATGTAAGTGATTGAGTGTTCATCTTTGTTTTTTTCTTTGCTTTGTTCCTTTGCTTTTCTCTTTTTTAGTTTAATGTCTGTGTGAGAGTTTGATTTGAATTCCTTTTTTTCTCTCTTCTTTTTCTTTTCCTTTTGTTTTGTGCTGGGTGTGTGTGTGTGTTCAGTTTTCTTGCTTTTTTTGTGTTTGGTTTTGTTTTGCTTTTTTTTTTTAAGTTTGTTTTGGTGTGTGTGTGTGTGTGTGTGTGTGTGTGCACGCATGTGCACGCATGTGTGTGCACACATATTTAATTGTTTTTTGCTTTGGTTTCTGCTTTTGTTTTTCTGTGTTTTTCTATTTTTTATTTTTTAAAAATTTTTTGTGTGTCTTATTTTATTCTACTATTCTCTGTTCTCCTCATTCCTATTACTGCATCTTGGGGTCAGGGGGTATACACACTTACCCATTGCATCATCATATATAGTGGTGGTGGTTAGTGGGTTTCAGAGGACCCATATCACCATCAGTAAACCTTGTGAATTACAAGTCATTACTGAATCCAAACTCCCCATCCTCCAATTTATTTAACTCTTAAAACTTCAAAAGACAGCAAAACTTGCCACCCACAGCCCTGTTTCAAAATACATTCAGAACCCTGATCAAGGACGAATAGAAGGCTAAGCAAACATCAGAAGTGAAAACCTCTCCCATTGCCACTGAATAATGGAATTAAAGAGAAAAGAAAGAGATCTGTCACAAGTGAAGAAAAATCAATGGAAGAACACACATAATTCCCAGTGTGACAAAGAGAAAAAGTATGAAAACTCAGACCTCAGCCCAAACAATGGAAGTCACCAATTTTGGACCCAGAATACACAGGGATTAGGGAATGAATGGAAAGACTGTAAAAGACTCAAGAAAGACAAAATGTAACACTAAAAAACACTGAAAGAACTAGTACAGAGAATTGGTCATAAAAGATTTCAACCAGGAAATAAATTGCCAGGTGATAAGCATGGAAAACAGAATTAGTCAAGCAGAAGAAAGAATCTCAGAACTCAAAGATCAAAACACAGAATTAGCCCAATTTGTAAAAAACATAAAAAAAAACACAGAAAGAAAGAACAAAGTTTTCGAGTGATATATGATTATATCAAGAGGCCAAATCTATGCCTGATTGGTATTCCTGAAAAAGAAAGAGAAAGGAAAAATATGTTGGAACAAGTTTTCCAGGAATTTATCCAAGGAAACATTCCCCATCTCACCAGAGATGTGACCATCCAAACACAAGAGATATAGAGAACCCCTGAAAGACATCAAATGAGAAGACCAAGTTCTAACACATAGTAATTAATTTACACAAAGTAGGTAGAAAAGAAAAAAATCCCAAAGGCAGCAAGAGGCAAAGAGCAGACTACCTACCAGGGAAAATCAATCAGAATAGCAGCAAACCTATTGGCAAAATCACTAAAGTTAGAAGGAATTGGAGTTCAATATTCAATGTCCTCAAAGATAAACAATTTCAACCAAGAATTTCCTAACCAGCCAAACTCAGCTTCATCAGCAATGGAGAATCAAAACCCCTCCAGAAACCAATCCCTAAGAGATTATGACACTTCCAGACCAGCTCTACAGGAGATGCTTTAAAAGGTATAAATCACAGAAGAAAAAAAAAAAGAATGACCATGAATTTCCCAAGAGAACAAAACACTGAATCTACAGAGAATACATTTTGACTGCAAACTTGCAAGCACAAACGTACATCAACCCAAAAGTTAAGAGAAAACAAAGGAAAAACAATTTTATAAGAATCTCATGATGAGGAGAAACAATCACATTTCAATTATCAGCCTGAATGTGAGTAGGCTAAATGCACCACTGAAAAGACACAGAATGGCAAACTGGATAAAAACCCATGACCAGTAATTTGCTGCATCCAGGAAACTAATCTCACCCCTAGGGATGTACACAGACTCAAAGTTAGAAGATGGAAAACAAATTTCCAGGTGAATTGATCACAAAAGAACTCAGGAGTCACGATCATAATATTATATGAAACAACCTTTAAGCTATCAAAAATTCAATATGATATGGAAAGACACTACATAATGATAAAATGTTCAATTCATCAACAAGAAATATCCATCCTAAATATATATGTACCCAACACAGTAGCACTAGCATTTATAAAGTAACTAAAAAAAAAATATTGACTCTAACATGAAATAGCTGGGGACTTAAATACCCCACAAACAACCCTAGATAGATCATTGGAACAAAAAAGTCAACATAGAGATCTGGAACCTCAACTTTTAACACTTGACCAAATGGACTTAATAGATGCCCACAAAACATTCCACCCAACAAACACAGAATATACATTCTACTCATCATCACATGGAACATACTCCAAGAAAGATCAAATTCTTGGCCATAAATCAATCACAAATAAATTTCATAGGATTGAAATACTGCCATGCACATTCTCAGACCACAGTGGATAAAAATAAATGTCTACATCAACACAATTCCCTTAAAACCCACAAAGATATGGACACTAGACAGCATGATGTTGAATGACTACTGGATCAAAAGAGAAATCAAAATGGAAATTAATATATTTCTGGAAACAAAGGAAAATGAAGAAACATCTTATGAAAACATCTGGGAGGCCATGAAAGAAGTTCTAAGAGGGGAATTTATATGTCTATGAATACACATCAAGGAAATGGAAAGATCACAAGTTAACAGCCTAACAAATCACCTCAAGGAGCTTAGCAGAAAATTTAGACCACCAAAGTAAAAGTCCAAATATGGGACATAGAAGACAAAAATGTCATAGAAAAAATCAACAAAACAAAAAGCTGGCTCTTTGAAAGAATAAACAAGATTGATGGACCCTTAGACAGATTGACAGAGCAAAAGTGAGAAAAATTCCAAATAAACACAACGAGGAACACAAAAATTCAAATCACAACTGACCTGGAATAAATACAAAAGTTTATCAGAGATGACTTTGCATACCTGTATGGAAACAAAACTAAATTAAGTGAAGGACTTTCTGACATAATACAACCTTCCAAGGTTGAAACAAGAAGACAATGAGACAGTAAACAGACCAATAACAACGCAGGAAATTGACTCTGTCATTAGAAAATCACATATAAAACAGTATTGAAGCAAATGGCTTTTCAGTGGAATTATACAAAACATGCAAGGAGCTGATATCAGTCCTATTGGAAGTATTACAGGCAATTGAGAAAAACAAAATCCTCTCAAATCATTTTACAAAGCTAGCATCACACTGATGCCCAAACCAGGTAAAGATCCAACCCCAAAAGAGAACTACTGGCCAATATCCCTAATGAAGATAGATGCAAAACTTCTCGACAAGATTCTAGCAAATCAGATCCAACAACACATCTCAAAAACCATCCACCACGACCAAATAGGCTTCATTCCCAGGTTGCCAGGCTGGTTCAACATCTGCAAGACCATAAATGTAATGAAATACATCAATATATGTAAAAACAAGAACAACATAAGTATATCATTAGATAAGAAAAAGCCAATGCAGCATCCCTTCCTGATAAAAACCCTCAAGCACCTAGGCATAGAAGCAATATACCTCAAAATAGTAAATGCACAGTCAGCTTATTGCTAAATTGACAGAAACTACATGCGTTTTCCCTAAAAACAGGAACAAGGCAAGGATGCCCACTCTCATCCTTCCTGTTCAACATAGTGTTGGAAGTCCTAACTAAAGCAATTAGACAAGAGAAGGAAATAAAGGGCATCCAAACAAGAAAAGAGAAAGTTAAGTTATCCCTTTTTTGCTGGTGATATGATCTTATACCTCAAAAATCCAAAAGAATCTGTCAAAAACCTTGCACTGATAAAGGACTTTCTCAGGGTAAAAATAAATGTGCAAAAGACAGTTGCATTCTTTTTTTTTTTTTTTTTTTGAGTTGGAGTCTCACTCTGTCGCCCAGACTGGAGTGCAGTGGCCGCTTCCGGCCACCGCAGCCTCGACCTGCTGGGCTCCGGCGATCCTTCCGCCTCAGCCTTCCGAGTAGCCGGAATTACAGGCATGCGCTACCACGCCCGGCTGGTTTTTTTGATTTATTGTAGAGATGAGGTCTCGCTGCCCAGGCGGGTCTCGAACCCGTGGGCTCAGGCAATCCGCTCACCTCAGCCTCCCAAAGGCGCGGGATTACAGGCTGAGCCACCGAGCCCGGCTGACAGTTGCATTCTTATGCACCAATAACAAACAAGCAGAGAACCAAATAAGAAGTACAATCCCATCCACAATAGCCACACAAAACATACAATTCCTTTGTATACTCCTAACTAGAGAAGTGAAAGACCTTTACAATGAAAACTCCAAAACATTGCTCAAAGAAATCCAAGAAGACACAAACAATTGGAAAAATATCCCATGCATGGATAAGAAGAATCAACATTGTTAAGATGTCCATCCTATAAAAGGCAATCTACAAATTCAATGCAATACCTATTAAATTACTAACATCATTCTTCTCAGATCTGGAAATGACAATACAGAAATTCATATGGAAACATAAATGACAACAAATAGACAAAACAATTCTTAGCAAAGGAAACAAATAGGAGGTATCACACTTCCAGACTTTAAACTTTACTGCAAGCCTACAATAATCAAAACAGCCTGGCACTGGTACAAGAACAGGCACATGGAACAATGGAACAGGAAAGAGGTTCCAGAAGCAATACCTCAACTTCTCAACAAACTCATCTTCAATAAACCCTCCACCAACAACCACTGGGGAGAGGAGAATCTATTGAGTAAATAGTGCTGGAACAACTGGCTGACCACATGCATAATATTGAAACAGGATTCCTATCTATCACCATACACAATAATCTACTCTAAATGCATCAACGACCTAAACATAAAACTTCAAACATAAGAATCTTAGAAAATGGAGGAGACACCCTTATGAAAATCAAAGTGGACAACCAATTTCTAACCAAAACAATAGATGCCCATGTAATAAGAAATAAGATAGACAAATGGGACTTCATTAAATTGAAATATTTCTGCAAAGCCAAAGAAACCATTAAAAAAGTGGACAGACAGCCCACAGAATTGGAAAAAATATTTGTCAACTGTATATCTGACAAAGGCCTAACATCCAAGATCTGCAAGGAACCCAAACGTGTCGAAAGGAGAAAAACAAACAGACCCATTAAAGTATGAGCAAAAGACATGAATAGATACTTCTTGAAAGAAGATATATGGGCAGCCAACAGACACATGAAAAAGTGCTCAGCCTCACTAGTCATCAGAGAAATGCAAATCAAAACCATATTGAAGTACCATCTAACCTCTGTAAGAATGGTCATCATTAATTAAGCAAACAAAAGATGTTGCCAATTATGCAGCAAAAAGGGAATACTTCTACACTACTGGTAGGTATGCAAACTAGTCAACCTCTATGGAAAACAGTGAAATGATTTACAAAAGAAATATAAATTGACCTTCCATATGACCCAGCGATTCTGCAACTAGAATTTTACCTGAAGGAACTAAAATCATTCTACAAAAAAGATACCTGCACATGTGTATTTATTTCAGACCTAATCACAATAGCCAAAACATGGAACCAACTGGTTTAAAAAAGTGGTACATATACAAGATGGAATATTATGCAGCCATAAAGAAAGACAAACATACTGACTTTGCAGTAACTTGGATGGATTTGGAGTCTATAATACTCAGTGATCTATTACAGATTCAAAGAACAAAGTACCACATATTCTCACTCATAAGTAGATGCTGAACATTTACTATAATACTATAAGAAAGGTATTGACAGTGCAGGATACTGCCAGGGTCAGGGTAGGGGACACGACATCAATAAGGGAATCTGACTTCAAACCAGGCAAAGTGGGGATGAAAAGGAAGCCCAAATTTTGCCTGTACAATGTCCACTTTTATGCCTAATCCTGAATTATACCTCACATTTTAAAAATAAAATATAAACTAAAAGAAGATAGAATGACCTTATAAGTAATGTTGTACTTTAAGAGACTAGAAAAGTTAAAAAAAAAGTAAATAAAAGCTGCCAGAAGAAAATAATCAAAATTAGAGCAGAACTAAATAAATTGAGATTAAAAAACATACAAAGGGTCAAAAAAAGAAAAGTTGGTTCTGCAAATTTTATAGATTAATTTCTTAGATTAACAAAGAAAAAAGAGAGATGGCCCAAATAAACACTATAGCAAAAACATGGAACCAACCATGCTGCCCACTGAAGATGGACTGGATATAAAAAGTGGTACATATACACAATGGAATATTATGCAGCCATAAAGAAGGACAAAGTCATGAACTTCACAGCAACTTGAATGGACTTAGAGTCTATCATACTCAGTGACCTATCACAGAAACAAAGGACAAAATACCATGTGTTCTCACTCATAAGCAGACCTTGAAAAATTATCATAATACTAAAAGAAAGGGATTGGCAGTTGTGGGAAACTGCCAGTGGAGGGGAACTGAGATTGGTAGTTGAGGTAAACTGCTGGGGGGGGGACACACTTCATCAACAAGGGTACCTGCATAATGAACATTTGTGTGCCTAACCCTGAATTGTACACCACATATTTAAAATAAAAAATATATATAAAATGAAAAGATAAAGTAACAACAACAAAAAAGTAATGACAAAGGTGATATTACAATGGATCCCATAGCAATACAAAAGACCCCAGAGACTATGAACATTTCTATTGGCATAAGCTAGAAAATCTAGAGGAAATTGATAAATTTATTTTGTATGTATATATTTTTTATTTTAAAGAGTGGGGTACAATTCAGGGTTAGGTATACAAGTGGGCATCATACAGGTACAGTGTGGGCCTCCCTTTGGTACCCTCTTTGCCTGGTTTGAGATCAGGTACCTTACTGATGTTGTGTCATACCCCCCTCCCCAGCAGTATCCCATTACTGTCAAACACTTTCTTCTAGTATTATAATTGTTCAAGGTCCACTTGTGAGTGAGAACATGTGGTACTCTGTTCTTTGTTTCTGTGATAGACCACAGAGTATGATAGAGTCTAAATCCATTCAAGTTGTTGCAAAGTCCATATATTTGTCCTTTATGGCTGCATAATATTCTCTTTTGCATGTCACATTTTTTAATACAGTCCAGTTTTGATAGGCATGGTTGGTTCCATGTTTTTGCTATTGTGAATAGTGCTGCAATAATCATGTTGCTTGCAGGTTTTTTGTTTTGTTTTGTTTTGTTTTTTTGGAGAATGACATGAGTTGCTCTGGGTATATTCCCAGTAGGGGGATTGCTGGGTCAGATGGAAGACCAATTTCTAGTTCTTTTAGAAGGAAATTGATAAATTTCTAGAAAGATAAAATCTCCCCAAATCAAAACAGGAAAAATTTCAAAACCCTGAACAGACTAGTTACAAACTTAATTTAAAAAAACTATTAACCAAAAAAAAAAAAAAGTCTGAATCATACAGATTAACAGCCAAATTCTGAAGATGTACAAAGAAGACCTGAACCAATCTGACTTACAATAGTCTTTACAAAAAATCAAGAAGGATTTTTTTTCTAACATTCTGTGAAACCAGTATCACCCAGATACCAAAATCTAGCAATGACACAACAACAAAAAAGAAAGCTACAGGCCAATCTCCCTGATAAACAGAAATGCAAATAACCTCAACAAAATACTAGGAATCCCCATTCAGCAACAACATCAAAAAGATAATTCACCATCACCAAGTGCACTTTATCCATGGGATGCAGATATGTTTCAACATATGAAAATCAATAAATGTGATTCACCACATAAATAGAATTAAAAGGAAAAATCATATGATCACCTCAATGGATGAAGAAAATGCATTTGATAAATTTCAATGATAAAATTTTTGAATAACTAGACATCAAAGGAACTTACCTCAAAATAATAAGAGCAATCTATGACAAGTATACAACCAACATTGTACTGAACCGACACAAGTTGAAAGCATTTCCCCTATGAAATGAAACAAGATAAGAATGTCCACTCTCATCACTCCTATTAAACATAGTACTGGATGTTCTGCCTAAAGAAATCTGGAAAAAGAAAGAAATAAAAGACGTGTAAATAAAATTTTTAAAAGGTCAAAATTTCTATCCTCATAGACAATATGATTCTACATCTAAAAAACCCTAAAGATTCTGCCAAAAGACTCCTAGATCTCATAAACAACTTCAACACAGTTTAAGGATACAAATTCAACATTCAAAAATCAATAGCATTTTTATGCACCAATAATGTTTAGGCTGAGAACCAAATAAAGAACATACTTACCTTTCCACTAGCCAGAAAACAATTTAAAAAAAAAAAAACAACCTAGGAGTATATTGAACCAAGGAGGTGAAAAATCTTTACAATGAGAACTACAAAACACTACTGAAAGGAATAGGCGGCAAAAACAAAGGAGAAATATTCCATGTTTATGGGTTAGAGTAATCAGTATCATTAAAATTTCCATAGTGCCCAAAGCAACCTACAGACTCAATGTAATCCCTTTCAAATTATAAATGTCATTTTTCACAGAATTAGAAAAAAAATTCTAAAATGTATATGGAAGCAAAAAAGAGCCCAAATAGTCAAAGCAATATTAAGCAAAATGAACACAGCTGGAAGCATCACATTACCTGACTTTAAACTTTTTTACAAGGCTACAGTATCCAAAAGAGCATGGTAATGGTACAAAAATAGACTCATAAGCCAATAGGACGGAATAGATAACCAAGGAATAAATTTACTCACCTACAACCAACTGATGTTTGACAAAGTTGACAAAAATAAACAATGGGAAAAAGACATTCTATCTGATCAATGGTGCAGGGAGAACTGGCTAGCTATATGCAGTAGAATAAAACTAGATCTTTACCCTTCACCATATACAAATATTAACTTAAGATAGATTAAAGATTTAAATGTAATACCTCAAGCTAATCTTAGATGACAACGTAGGAAACATTCTTCTGTACATTGCCTTAAACAAGTAATTCGTGACTCAACAGCAAATGCTACAAAAAAAAGTGACAATTGATATAACTAAACTGTAGAGTTTCTATACTACAAAATAAACTATCAGCAGAGTAAACAGACAAACTACAGAATGGGAGAAATTATTTGAATACTATACATCTAACAAAAGGCTAATATTCAGAATCTATGAGAAACTTAAATCAACCAGATCAAAATCAAACAGACAATAATAACCCCTTTAAAAATTGAGCAAAGAACATTAACAGATACCTCTCAAAAAAAGCAGGTAATGTTACTAATCATCAGAGATATGCAAATCAAAACCACAGTGTGACGCTATCTCACACCAGTCAGAATGACTATTATTAAAAAGTGAAGAAAACAGATGTTGGCAAGTTTGCAGAAGAAAAGGGAACAATCTTACACGGCTGGTGAGAATGTATACCAGCTCTGCTCTTATGAAAAGCAATTTGGAGCTTCCTCAAAGAACTAAAAATAGAATTACCATTCAACCCAGTAATCCCATTACTGGGTATATACCCCTCCAGAAAAGAAATAGTTCTACCAATAAGACACTGGCATTCATATGTTTATGGCAGCACTATTCACAATAGCATATATATGAATTCAACCATCAATGGTGGATTGGATAAAGTGTGGCTCTTATACAAAATGGAATAATATGCAGCCATAAAAAGAACAAAACTTTGTTCTTTGCAGCAACATGAGTACAGTTGAACATCATTATTCTAAGTGAATAAACTCAGAAGCAAAAAACCAAATACCACATGTTCTCACTTATAAGTGAGATCTAAATACTAGGTACACATGACCATAAAGATAGGAGCAACAGATACCGAAGACTCCAAATAGGAAGAGTGATTAGAGGAGAGGGACAACGTTTGAAAAACTACCTAGAGTGTACCATGCTCATTATTTGGGTGATGGGTTCAATCAAATCCTTAATCTCATTGTCACACAATATATCAATATAACTAAACTGCGCTATACCTCTTGAATCCAAAATTTTTTAAAGGGACAGAAACTTTATGTAAAAATGCAATAATATGTGAAAGGAAAGGAAGATACCATGTAAAATAAATAATCTACACACAAAAAAGTATCAAATTGGAACACTACATGTGAACAGACTAAATGATCTGCTAAAAAGACTGCATCTGCTTGATAATGAGGCTGGAAAGGGTGTAGAGCATGAATACAGATTGGTTAATGGTTACAAACATAGATAGAGGGACATTAGCAAATGTTGCCTGTCTTTTTACAACAAACAACTAGATTGAAGATAAAATGGGCATGCATACAGCACTAGCCAAGATTTTCTTCAATGAAATTGACGTAAATTAATTTAATATAGTCATCAAAAAAAATAGGATAAGTTATTGCCTTACAAAAATGGAATGAGCTCATAGGATGAGATTCAGGGATTCAAGAAATTTTTTGAAGCTTTGTTTTCTCTATACCCCTAAAATCTAATTGGTTACCAGCACTCAACACTCTCTACTTGGTGAACAGGTGACCTCAGACATACTCTCTCCACTCAGACTCCCATCCTAATTACTTATCAACCCAAGACATAAAATTCTGTGCAAGACTGACTAAGTGTTTCCAGTTATATGTTCATCTCAGTGATGAGAATAGTGGGAGATGTGAAGTCATGCCCATCTAGACCAATTGGTCTAGAGTCCCTACTGAGTAGGATTCTTGTGTTATCAGCAATAAAGAAAATTCGTAACTAAACATTCTAACTAATAGATGCCACTACGTATAGATATGAGGAAAGACCTTAGATATATTTGTCCTCATTCCTACTTCATTTTCTCTGATCTATTTTATTCTCTCACATGTTATAAACCATTAACTATGCTTGTTTCCAAATTGTCTTTTCTATTAATTTTTGGTACATATTGTCTATTTTTGTATATGTGATAATACTTTCTATTTCATTTGTAATATTTTTGTGAATTTCTAAAATAATATTGCTTCTTTATTCACAAAATTATCTTTTTGTATACAAAAGATAACTAGTCTGACATTTTCCTTTTCAGAATTTAAAGATGATTAGTACTTTACAATCAGTAATTAAACTACAATGAAATTCCATTTTATTTTCTGTGACCACAATTAAAATACAATCTGAGAATATCTTGCATTTGAATCCCTTACTGTAAACTTTATGAAAAAAAGCTATGTGCATTTATCTCCATTCATTTTTCTAAAATAATGATTATAAAAATATTTTAAATCCAAGTTTATTTTAAATTTTGCAAAAGGGCTTTATTTGCTAATGAGGTTGCAACAAACAAGTGGTAAATTGTATAAAATCTGACAGAGGAATTCCCTTTATTCTAGTAGAAAATATGTCCTCGAGTAAGAGTACTTAGTAGACATAATCCACTTTGTAGTATATGCTACAGAATTATAGAAAATAAATATACCGTAACTTAGTTTCTGCTAAATTAGTAACCTGAGTTGTATTTTTCTAGTGCATTTGCCAAAAAATAGAATTGTTGCTTTCTCAAAAACAAAGAGTTGACATCTTTATTTAGTCAATTTAGTTTAGTGACACCCACTGACAGAAAAATATTTAGGATTCAGCACATTTTTAAACATCTCCATTATAATGCAAGTTTTGTACATATACACCTACATGCAAAATTATTAGAGATAATTTTAGATTAAAAACATTGAATGGTAGTCATAGAATATAATAACACTGAAATGAATCAGAATAAAACTATTCTCCACACAGCAGCAGATAGAATAGAATAAACATCACGTTCCAACATGCAATATCTTCTTTTAGTGGAACAGTGACATCCAACTTTCTAAGCTTATACTGACAATATAGCTCAACACCTGCAAATATTTTTAGTGCAGATGAAATGCTATGATTGTGCGTATACAAATTTTAACATATTTTTCATATTATTATTATTTCCATAGCACTTCTTATCAACCTGTTTTAGGAGAAATATAAACTTCCCTTTGAAATTCTAATAGGCTACAGAGTGCTAGGGTGAGGAGATAGTCACAAAAATATATACATAAAGTGGACTTCTGATGACAAGTATATTCATAATAGCCATACAGAAAAGCAAAAAGGGAAAAATAAAAAATAAATTATCTCAAAAACTATGCACTCAGCATAACTTGAACACAGAGAATACCCAAAGTTTAAAATAACTAAGTCAAATTTTAAAAAATCAAATTTCTGCACGCAATCTGTTCCACTTCTGCTCTACCGAAGGACTGTGTGGCATTCACAAGCAGATCAAGAAAAACTACAAAGCAAAAGGAAGGGAGACAGAAACAGGGCCTTGGGTTGATGTAAATTCACTGCCAGGAAAACTAAAGACTAAATTTACCTTAATTTACCCTAATTATAACAATTATAATTATAATTATTAAAAAAACAAGAACCTGAATAGAGGTGAGCACAAACCACAGGCGAAAAACATGTGGACTTCCAGTTTCCACTTGGTGATATCGCTGGAAAAAACACTGCTACCAAGATTACAATTAAAAAAAAAGGAAAAAGAAGGAACAGCAAAACTTTCTTAAACTTATCTGAGTTCTGAGGTCACAGAACAAAAAACTAGCCCCAAATTGAATGTGAAACAGACCCTTTCAGTGAGAAATATGACACAAGTATGACTTACCTGGCAGTATGCAGGTGGACATCAATATGAGCAGTTTAGGTGGTGTGATTGTGGCATTCTTATGAAAAGTATCTAAGCTTTAATTTAATCACTGAAAAAAAACCCAGGCACACCATACGGAATGTCACCCTAATAAATTACCCAATACTCATCAAAAATGTCAAGTTATAAAAGAACAAGAAAAAGTGGCCAAGGGATTGACCAAGATTAGAGGAGATGAAACACACATAACTACTAATGAACTGCAGAATCCTGGATTAGATCCTGGATCAAATGAAGTATATTCATAAGAAAGTTGACAACATTCAAATAAAGTCTGTAGATCAATTAATAGTTTTGTAACTAATTTAACTTTCTGGTTTTTATGAGTGCACTACGGTTATGTTAAACAAGTGTTTATTAGTACACTTATGTTTACATGTGCATTGTATGTGTATAAGTAAATTATGATTATGTTAATATTAGGGGAAAGTAGGTGCAAGGTATACAGAAAACTTCTACACTTTTTGCCACTTTTCTATAACTTCAAAATTATTTCCAAATGATAACCCAAAGACTTTTAAAGTACCTAAAATATATGCACGAGTATTTGAAATCAGAAATACCTCAGTTGTTTCATAAAGTTCATTTTCAGAATTTGAAAATGAATCAAATTAACTTGATGGTAATAAGCACTTACTACTTACAGTTGTATTTTTTACATTTCTCAAAGCACTTTCAAATAAACTATCTAATTTGCCACTTATATCAATTATGTAAAGAAAATAAGAGATCCATATTACAGATGAATAACAAATGTTCAATAAGATGACAAAGTGTTTTACCCAAGGTCATTTAACTATCTTGTAGCAGATTCACTGCCCTTTCAATAACATGCTGCTTCCAAATGCAAGATACTGTCTGCTAGATCTCTAGCATCACACATTTGATCTTTTGTTAAGACAAAAGTATGCAGAAGTTTTAAAAATCATACTAAAATGAAAGGTTTCATTGTGATTGTTAAGAGAATTAAACATAGATCAAAGATATGATACCTGATGATGATAAAAACAATCAACAGGGTAGGCACCTGTGATCAGAAACAGAGCAAATGAGTAATCGCATTGTATTGTGTCTATGTCTCAAGTTCCTCAGTTTTTAGACAGACTATGAGGGGGAACCTCCTCACAGGAAAAAAAATAGAATTATCTTTTGGAGGGCAAGCCCTTTGTAGTACACTCAGAATTTGTTTCGCCGGATCAAATGATCAATCAAAGTTTTTATCTGAAAGTTGTGAGAAGATTGTGTCATGATTTGAAGAAGAAAGGTCCGGAATTGTGGCAAACAGGTGATTGGTTCTTCCACCATGGCAATGCACCTACCCACACCGTGCTGTGTTCAGTTTTTTATGAAAAAATGACATGACCCATATGCCCCACCCACCCTATTCACTAGATCTTGCCCTCAGCACTTTTCTTGTTTGTTTGTTTCCTGGATGGAAAAAGTCCTCAAAGGGAAACGTTTTGCCAATGTGAAAGAGGTGAAACAGAAAACAGCAGAAGCATCAAAACTGATGAGTTCAAAAACTGTTTCGAGCAGTGGGAAAAGCATCTCAATAGATAGGTGTATTCAATGCATCAAATGGAGAATACTTTGAGGGTGACAGGTTTAAACATGTAAGAATAAACACACAATTTTTTATAAATAAATTCTGGATGTTGGGGGTCCCCCCTCATATATTTGATTACTAGAAACGCTAAAGCCATTCTGTTACTTTTCTGGGCAATCATGTTTCTTTTCTTTTATATAATACAGCATCAATCGTTGAGAGAAAAACAATTTGTTCTGTCAAAATTCACTTGTTGTGCACTGTGGGTGTTTCTCTATTTGGCAGATTTATGCCTCGTATTAAAACTAAAAGCAATGCCAATGCCAGTTGAAGTACTTATCTTTGACATTTCCTGTCACTTTTCTCACCGCTTAAAGGACAACAACAGCTTAATATTTCTATTTTGTTGATGTGAAATTACTAAGCCACTACCAAAGCTTGCTCCCTTGAGATATTGAGCATCTCATTGTTAATCATCAGAGTGGTAGGTGCAGACATAGGGCTGGTAATGCTCTCTTTAGTAAAACATATAATCCCTGTTTGAAATGGATGGAAGAAAAAAGGTGATTATTGTTTATTTTTTAAATTTTTGTATTTTTAGAAAAAAATTATATGCAAGAGAAAGTGACCACTTTGACAATGGAGGCAAAGCCACTTTTTAATCACTCAAAAGCTACAGCCTGGTTAAGTGTCAGAGTAAATTGCTCCATGTTGTGTTTCCACTAGTTCAAGACCTTTCTTGAAAATGTTTCATTTTGACAACAGGCAGTTTCTTTAATTGTTGAAACTAAGTAAAATCAGTGAATAGCAGCTTTGTTTTTAGAGGTGCAAATGTTTTAGAAACTTTACTGAAAAATTCAACTCACATTAATTAAACATCCTTTCTGAAGTAGCTTCAAAAATCCTGGCAACAAGAGGAGATTGAGACTATTTTCCTTGGTGCCTTCACTCACTCAACATCATTTTTTCAATGAATATTCATTGACTGTCTCTCATGTTACCCACTTTTATAGACACGAGGAATAAGGCAGTGCATCAAATAGTCAAAATTTCTGTCAGAAGCTCATATATTCATCAAAAGAAAATAGCTAATATTTACTATGATAGTGTTCTCAGTGATAAACATACTTTTATCCATTTAATTATCACAGCAATCTTATAATATAATACAATTATTTTTAGGAACCACCTTAAAATAGTTTTATTAATAATTTCAGCAGTGGTTTAAATGCAACAGTACATTGTTTTTCACAACTGGAGAGTTTTTATTACTCTGGTATTATTACAAGCAATTTTTTAGAACATTCGGGTTGACTTTTTAAATCCCACACACAAGTTTTTTAAAAAATTATTTTTCCAATTAAATTTTTATTCTAAATTTTATCTTACTCTTATGTAGGATTATTTGTAGCAAACTTTACACATATAAATGCATTTAACTTCATAATTTTAAATCAGTACACATTGAGGTCAATTTTGGTTCATATATGGTTCTACATACTATTGTTATTTTTCTCTCCATACAGAAAATGAAATAATTACAATATAAATATTATTAAGATATTACAAAAAAGCGAAATGACACTGTCCCATTATGAAATGTATCTCTTGCCTTATAAAATTAACACCTGTAAGGTTAAAGATGATAATCATATATAACATATTGATTGGAGAAATTGAGAGATGTTATCACAGGTATACACATGCATACATTAAAAAATGCCACTTGCTATACATGGAATTTCACACTGAAAAAAGTAATTTACCACATATTTGACAGGTTAGATTGATAACACAAGAGTATTTAAGAAAAAAAACCGTTATCTCCTATAAATAACTTTTTGAGTGAAGATAATCTCTAAAATTCCTACTATTTAAAATTATTTTAAATTATAGATATGATTTATACCATAACACTGATGCTATGTACCCCCCTTTCCCTGGCAGTGTCCCTCTACTGCCAGTCCCTTTCTTATAATATTAAGGTAAATGTTCAGGGTACACTTATGAGTGAGAACATGTGGTACTCAGTTCTTTGTTTCTGTGATAGTTAACTGAGTATTATACAGTCTAAATCCATCTAAGTTGCTGCAAAGTTCATATGTTTGACCTTCTTGATGGCCACGTAATATTCCATCCTATATATGTACCGCATTCTTTTTATTCAGTGCAGTTTTGATGGGCAGCACGTTTGGTTCCATGCTGTTGTTATTGTGAATAGCGCTGCAATGAACCTGCTTGTACAGTCATCTTTTTTGTAGAATGATTTTAGTTCCTCTAGGTATATTTCCTGTAGGGGGATTACTGGGTCATATGGAAGGTCAATTTCTAGTTCTTTTAGAAATCACCAAGCCGGGCTTGGTGGCTCAGCCTGTAATCCCGCGCCTTTGGGAGGCTGAGGTGAGTGGATTGCCTGAGCCCGCGGGTTCGAGACCCGCCTGGACAACTTGGCGAGACCTCATCTCTACAATAAATCAAAAATCAGCCAGGCGTGGTAGCGCTTGCCTGTAGTTCCAGCTACTTGGAAGGCTGAGGCGGAAGGATCGCTGGAGCCCAGCAGGTCGAGGCTGCAGTGACCGGGAGCAGCCACACCACTCCAGTCTGGGCCACAGAGTGAGACTCCAACTCAAAAAAGAAAAGAAAAGAAAAGAAAGAAATCACCACACTGTTTTCCATAGAGGTTGAACTTGTTTTCATTCCCACCAACAGTGTTCCCTTTTCTCTGCATCCTCATCAGCATCTGTCATTCCCATCAGCAGTGTATAAGGGTTCCAATTTCTCCACCGCCTTGCCAAATGTGTTAGTCTTATTTCTTGATTATAGCCATCATAGTGTGTATGAGTCATATCCCACTGTGGTCTTGATTTGCATTTTCCAGTTAAACAAAAATGACTTTGAGCACACTTCCATATGCTTATTGACCATTTGCATACATTACTTGAAAAATTTCTAATGAGGGTACCAAAAAAAAACCCCAGAATTCGTTTATCAAAAATTATGTATTTATTCATACATGTTTAAATTTCAGTCACTTTCAAAGTACTCTTTCTTTGATACAATATACCTATCAAAAAACTTTTTCCACTGCTTCAAACAGTTTTGAACTCGTCAATTCTTTGCCTTTTAGTGCTTCTGCTGTTTTTTGTTTCCCCATCTTCCACATCTGTGTAGCATTTCCCTTTGAGGACTTTTTATTCAAGAAAAAAAAGTCACTTGGGGCCAGACCAGGTGAATAGGGAGGGTGGGGGCAGGTGAGTCATTCTAGTTTTGATCAAAAATGGCTGAAAACTCAGCATGGTGTGGCAAGTTGTGTTGTCATGGTGAAAGAACCGGTAAACTATTTGCCATAACTCAGGATGTTTCTTCCACAAATCATGATCAATCTTCTCAAAACTTCCAGATGAAAACTTTGTCTTACTGCTTGATCTGGCAGAACAAGTACCAAGTGTAAAAAATTTGTCCTAAAATCTATTTTTCCTTATATTACCAAAGCCACTCTGGGGTTTTTTCAGTTAACATTTGCACGATTTATCTTTTTCCATTTTTTAAATTTCCACCAATTGGTTTCATTAAATCTAAAGAGAGTCTCTTGCCTACAGCTTATTGTTGGTTTCTAAAAATCCATTTTGACAATCTTTACCTTTTATTTTTTTATTTTTTTGAGTTGGAGTCTCACTCTGTCCCCCAGACTGGAGTGCAGTGGCCGCTCCCGGCCACCTCGCCTCGACCTGCTGGGCTCCGGCGATCCTTCCGCCTCAGCCTTCCGAGTAGCCGGAATTACAGGCACGCGCTACCACGCCCGGCTGATTTTTTGATTTATTGTAGATATGAGGTCTCGCTGGCTAGGCGGATCTCGAACCCGCGGGCTCAGGCAATCCACTCACCTCAGCCTCCCAAAGGCACGGGATTACAGGCTGACCACCGAGCCCAGCAATCTTTACCTTTTAATTGAAAAATAAATTCATTGAATTTACTATGATTACTGATAATTTGGAACTAATATTTGCCATTATTCTACTTTTCTATGTCAAGTATTTTTTATTCCTTTGTTTATACAATATTGACTTGTTTTTTATATAAATATTCTTCTGCCACATCATATTAATAATTTTGTTATTTCTTTTACTATATTTTATTTGTTAGTAGTTTCTCTTTTACAATTGACATTTTCACTTGTAAAAAAAATATTTGGGGCCAGGCACGGTAGCTCAAGACTGTAATTCCATCATTTTGGGAGGCCAAGGCAAGAAGATTGCTTGAGCCCAGAGGTTCGAGACCAACCTGGAGAACAAGATCTTGTCTCTGCAATAAATAAATTTTTAAAAATTAGCTGGGTATGCAGGCGCATGCCTGTAGTTCCAGCTACTTGGAAGATTGAGGTGGAAGGATCGCCTGAACCCTGCAGGTTGAGGCTGCGGTGGCCATGAGCATACCACTGCCTCCAGCCTGGGTGACAGAGTGAGATTCCAACTCAAAAAAAAAAATATATATATATAGTATTACTACCAAGTTATTTTCAATATTATCTAAAATATTTGATACTCTATGGCTCCATTTCCTCTCCTCATATTGTATTGTTGTTGTCATACAGATTAAACCTTTATGCATTGTTCATTAACACAGATTTATAATCAGTGCTTTATGTAGTTGCCTAACAAATCAGATAGGAGAAATAATTTTTTTAAAAAGACCATGTAAGCCGGGCTCGGTGGCTCAGCCTGTAATCCCGCGCCTTTGGGAGGCTGAGGTGAGTGGATTGCCTGAGCCCGCAGGTTTGAGACCCACCTGGGCAACTTGGTGAGACCTCATCTCCACAATAAGTCAAAAAATCAGCCAGGTGTGGTAGCACATGCCTGTAGTTCCAGCTACTTGGAAGGCTGAGGTGGAAGGATTGCCGGAGCCCAGTAGGTCGAGGCTGCAGTGGCTGGGAGCCTCCAACTCAAAAAAAAAAAAAAAAAGGCCATGTAAACTGTCTATAATATTTATCTAAGTAATTACCTTTATCAGTACTCTTTATTTCTTTATATGACTTTAAAATATGGTCTAATGCACTTTAACTTTAACCTAGGGGGTTACCTTTAACATTTCTTGTCAGATAGTTTTGCTAATAAGGAATTCATTCAGTTTTTGCTTATCTGGGAATGCCTTGATTTATCTTTCATTTTTGGACTATATTTTGTTGGAAATATAATTCTTGGTTGACAGTCTTTTTCTTTCAACACCTTGAATATATCATTATACTTCTTTCTGGTATCCAAGGTTTTCGATTAAAAAAAATCAGATGTCAATCTACTGAGAATCACTTTGTAATAAGTAATTGTCTCTTGCTGCATTTAAAGTTCTTTATCATTTACTCTCAGTAGTTTAAATATTATTTGACTTTACCCTACTTAGGTTCTTTTTTTTTTTAAGTATTTAGTGTTTCCAGATACATGTTTTTCAGCAAAGTTGACAAATTTTCAGCTATTCTTCTTCTTTTTTAAAAATTTCTCCCTCTCCACTCCTTGTAGAAGTATTGGTATACTTGATGATTTTACTCAAGCCTCTGAAGCTGTGTTCATTTTTATTCATTTATATTTCTTTCTATTTCTCAGACTGGATAATCTCAACTGATCTATCTTTGAGTTAGTTGATTTTTTCCTCTTTCTGATTAAATCTGCTGTAGAACTCTTGTAGAAAACTTTTCTATTTCAATTTTTGCATTTTTCAGCTCCAGAATGCCTATGTTATTATTTTACAGAATGCGTATCTTTTGTTAACATTTTCTATTTGGTGCCATTCTCATATTTTGGAGCCATTCTCATATTTTGTTAGTTATTCAGATGCATTTAAAGAAGCTGATGTTAAATCTGTTTCTTGTTATTTATATAGTTATCTTGGGCATGATTGCCTTTGATTATTGTTTTTATTTAGATGTGTAAGTTACATGGTTTTTGCTAGAATTATAATTTTTGATTGAAATTTTTAAATAATATGATATGACAAAACTGATAATCAGATGCTTACTTCCCTGCAGGATTTTTTATTGTTTTTTTTTTTTCAGAATCAGAGTCTCACTCTTTCACCCAGACTGGAGTTAACCTCGACCTACTGGGCTCAGGCAGTCATTCTGCCTCAGCCTTTCAAGTAGCTGAAACCACAGGTGTGCACCACTATGCTCAGCTGCATTTTTTGAGTTTTTTGTAAAGATGAATTCTCACCAGGCTGCCCAGGCTGTTCTCAAGTCCCTGGACTCAGGCAATTCTCCTCCCTCTCCCTCCCAGAGTACTGAGATTACAGGTATGAATGACCACACCTGGCCTTATTATTGCTATTTGATTTGGTGACTTTGTTTTTGTTGTTAATAATGATGATATTTAGCAAATTTTTCATATTAATTGTTGCAAGTCTATATTTTTTGTCACATGTGGTCACTAAAGTCTCTTTTTTGTTAGTTTATTGGTTAACTTGCTGGAGTCCAGCTCCAGGAGAGAGTCAGGGCTTGAGATGGGGAAATCAGCGAAAAAGAAAATATGAAAACGACAGGCATCCTCTTCTTGGGGAGAGCTCAAGACTCTGCCAATTTTTATTTATTTTTCACAAGCTTATATAGGTTTTCCACTCAGCCCTGCACCCACAAATGTATCTTATGTTGCTAACCAAATGCCCACATACATCTTCTTTGCACTCACAATAAGGTTGACCTTTAACAATTTCAACCACAGATGGTGTTTCTCTTAAGTCAAACATTATGAACATCCTGGCTTTCTTCCTAACTTTCTTATAGCTATTTATTATTATAGGCCTATAATATCCTTACCCTATAAAGCTAAACCTTAACCCTAAGTCTTATTTAACTTACTACTATATATTTATTTCTATTAATCTTATTTATATCCATATGTCTTTATATTTTCTTAACTATCACTTATACTATTATATATCTCTTATCTTACTAGTTTATCTTTTTTTATGAGTAATACATATATTTTGCTTTATTTTCATCTTAAATTGGTACATGGAAATCTTATCAGAAGGCTTGACTGCAGTGATAACTTACATAACAGTATTAGGGTTACAAAATATTCAGTTCTCTGGCTTTTCACATGTAATAAAGATTATACCAACTCAATGGCTTACTTAAAAGTTTGTTAACTGAACACAAATATTTTATTGACGAACAAGAATTTAGATATTATAAAGGGGGGAAACAATTTTCACAGAAGTCTACTCTCTTAGTCTAAGAGATGAAGACTTTATTTCAAAGTTATATCAATAAGTAGTAAACAAATAGATCTTCTGGAAATAGCAGAGGTTTCAGACAAGCAAACATGAAAAGTAGAAAGTTAATATTTAGAGAAAAAATACTTCTAAGTGGAATGAAGAAAATCTATTTCCAAAGCCAGGAAAAAAGGTTGTGGGTCTAAAAGATTTGCATGAAAAATAATTAGATACTCAAACGTTCTTAGGAAGGAACTGAAGGATATGATTAGTGTATTTCAAACTTAAGAAAAACGAATGTGGTAGGGCATGGCGGCTTATACCTATAATCCCAGCTCTTAGGGAGGCTGAGTGTGAGGATTGCTTGAGGCCAGGAGTTTGAGACCAGCCCAGGCAACATAGCGAGATCTTGTCTTTACACAAAACTAAAAAAAATTAGCTGAGCGTGGTGGTGCTTGCCTATAGTCCCAGCTTGAGAGGTTAAGGAAGGTGGTCAAGGCTGTGGTGAGCTGTGATCATGCCAGTGCACTCCCGCGTGGGTGACAGAGTGAAAGACTATCTTAAAAAAACAAAAAACAGACCAAAAAATGCATTAAAATATCTGAAAACTGTGTCTCTTTTTGGTAAACACTAGACAGGACCTTAAGCTACAAGTCAAGGAAATGTATCAACTGGTTTGTGTTTAGGGGCTTACTATTATTATTATTTTTTTTGAGTTGGAGTCTCACTCTGTCACCCAGACTGGAGTGCAGTGGCCGCTCCAAGACACTGCAGCCTCGACCTGCTGGGCTCCAGCGTTCTTTCCACCTCAGCCTTCCGAGTAGCCAGAACTACAGGTGCACGCTACCACGCCCGGCTAATTTTTTGATTTATTGTAGAGATGAGGTCTCACTGCCCAGGCGGGTCTTGAACCCGCGGGCTCAGGCAATCCACTCACCTCAGCCTCCCAAAGGCGCGGGATTACAGGGCTAGTTTATCTTATCTTACTATCTTATTATTAATATTCTAAATTCTGTCTTCATTAAACTACTTATTTAATCCTAAAATATCTTAACCTATTTTTTATCTCAAATGGTTGTTTCCCACCAGCTCTCAGCTGGGGTCTGTTGTTTATGAGGAAGGGATCAACTCATTTTTCTCGGCCTCCTGCTGTTACCGAAAAACATCCTTACACACCCTAAGGGGCACCCTTTTTGCTGCAATCTTACCTCCATTATGCCTATATATAATTTTTGTTGTCAAATGCCATCATCCATTTGCGCATCTATTATCTCAATTAAAGAAGGAACATTCTCAAGCCTATGCACTCAATCCTTCAAAGTTAGGGAAGGTCCGTCAACAGGATCCATGGGGCTTTGCCTCCGTCATGGCCGCATTTTACTGGGGCCTTGCTCCCAGCCGGCGTTTTTCCTGTTTTCAAGTCCCTTTTACCTTACTTTTACTAGTGATTGCGGCTCCTGACATTAACTTATATTTAGACTTTTTTTTTTAGTTGGAGTCACACTCTGTCACCCAGGCTGGCATGCTGTGGCACACTCACGAGCACTCCATCATCAACCTGCTGGGCTCCAACAATCCTTCAGCCTCAGTCTTCCAAGTAGCCGGAACTATGGGCAGTGCTACCACGCCTGGTTAATTTTTTATTTATTGTAGGGACGAGGTCTCGTCAAGTCACCCGTGCTGGTCTCGAACCCTCAGGCTCAGTCAATCCACTCACCTCAGCATCCCAAAGTGCTGGGATTACAGACTGAGTCACAGAACCCAGCTGACTTTCTTTCTTTTTTTTTTAACAATCTGAAATGAGTAAATCTCCCAATCTTTGCTGAGGGGTTTTGTATGCATATTAAGGCAAGTCTTCACAACAGTCAGCAGGCAGGTAGTACCTCTGTTTTAGCCTTAAGTTCCTGTTTTTGCAAAACCTCAAGGTCAATCAGAGGTGAGTGTTCAGGATCTCATCATATCTTTCCTGAATGTGTGCAGAGCTGTGGACCTGTACAGAGCCTTACACATGAATATAGCTTTCTATATTTTTAGGTATGAGTTAAATCTTATCAAAGATTCTGTTGGCAGCTTGTTTTCTAGTCTATTCCTTGTCCCAACTTTTCATTGTCCCCTTAACTAGCCATGATGTTCAACAACTGCCTCTAAGTCAGGTGAAGTAAAGACTTCTTTACAAGGAGCATTTTCCATGGACTCATTAGACAAATTAAATAATGACTTTTGTTTATAAATTGGTCGTTGAAGAAGTTTCTACCCAATTCTGCCCCCTTTTATTGTAGGTAGGCTGTTAATTTTTCCCAGGATTATAGACAGTTGGTTTCCAAGGCTGGACAGGCCTTGAGATAAAGGCTCAAGTTAGAGTAGGTAAAAAAACCCCACAAAGCTCACTACTCACAGAAAGTAAACCATATTCTTTAAAAAAAGATTACTTTCCAATTTTTGCAAGTTTTGGTTAATTTTCAAATTCTAAAAAAGTAGATTTAAAAACAAAAATTTCAACTTTTTTTATTATTTGAAAAGAGAACTTTAGGAAGTGTTTGCTCTCCTGTGCTATTATATAAATAAGTCAAAGCTGGTCTGTATGTATGGCCCCTAGGTTGTTTAGTTTTTCACTCCAGGCTTAGAGCCATCAACTCAGAAGTCATTAGTGCCAAACAAATTTTTTTTTTTTTTTGAGTTGGAGTCTCACTCTGTCGCCCAGACTGGAGTGCAGTGGCCGCTCCCGGCCACCGCAGCCTCGACCTGCTGGGCTCTGGCGATCCTTCCGCCTCAGCCTTCCGAGTAGCTGGAATTACAGGCATGCACTACCACGCCCGGCTGATTTTTTGATTTATTGTAGAGATGAGGTCTCGCTGCCCAGGCAGGTCTCGAACCCGCGGGCTCAGGCAATCCACTCACCTCAGCCTCCCAAAGGCGCGGGATTACAGGCTGAGCCACCGAACCCGGCTCCAAACAAATTTTAAACATCCAGTAACTTAAAAAAAAAATCCCAAACAAGAAAATTTCCATTCATTTAGAGATTGTATATATTTCATTTCTTACAAATCTTCATTCCACATCTATTGATCATTGATAAGATAGAAATTGTTGCTGTAAGATCTCAAGCCTTTATGGTTCTTCGGGGTTTTCTGACTCAGAGACCCCCATTGTGCTGCTGAGCAACATCATTTAGGTACATGAAATCCTTCTTTAATCCCACTGTTCCTTGGGAGTTCTCTTGCCCTCCCTCCCCTTCAGAGTACTGACTCTGTGCCATAACCTTTGGACAACTTCTGCTGGGAGAGAATTCTCCTCTCACTCAACTCTTTTTTAAACAATGCTCCATAAAGCTGTTCCATTTTATCAAATATATCAAATAACAGATAATATTGAAAAAAAGTCAAATTATGCCAGTCTATTGGTACCAAAATCAGATATGAATAATCGAAGGAAATATATATATATAAATGTCAGTTGTCTCAGAATATGATAAATACTTTTATAATATTCTAGGCTCACTTGAAATTAAAAATCTTTGGGAAATCAAGAATATAAACTTTTTCTTAGCCCAAATAAAAATTGTTTCTACAAATGCACAAAAAATATTATATATTATCATAAAAAGTTGATAATATTGCTTTCAAAATGAGTGAAACAAGTATGTCTACTTTCAAACTTTTATACAAGTTATACCACTAGACTTATCCAGAAAAATCAAGCAATAAAAAATAAAAATATATGTGTTGGAGGAATTCCAATTTTATTTAATGGAGACATAGCTTATATTAGATTAATCTTCATGCTTACTGCACCTATAAACTCTAGAAAATGTAAAAATGAATATTTGAATGTACTAGTTAGTTAGCAATAGTAAGCAGAAATTGTAAACTATTTGACTGTTGAAAAAGAAACACATTGGGCAAAATTTGACTAATGCAGCCTTTCAAATGAGACTGCGCCTCAATCTGTGTAATGAAACGAAGCTGCTAAAACTCAGGTAGAGAGCTACATCCATCCTAACTTGAAATGTCAGAGAATGGATTTTGAGGCTATCAAAGTAACTGGAAGTTTATATGGGAAATCCCAAAAAATGAGAAGCCAAAAATATGGGTAGTCACAAAATCTGAATGCGAATCCATTTAAAGTCTTGACTGATTCCTTATAAGCCTATATGGGGATGACTCAAAGGAACCTCATGGAAATCAGAAAAAAGGAAGGCAGAAACTTCTGATCAGAAATTTCAGATATGGCCAATGAAAAGAAGACAGAGTTTAGAGTTTAAGTTCAGGTAATTTACAGACCTGTTAAAACAAAAATCAACCTTCTTCCTGGAAATATAAGAAAATCCACACTATCTACAAAATATTATCCGAAATGTTTTAGTGTATGATCAAATCTTATTAAGCATGCATATGAATTGAAAATATAAACAATAACCAAGAAAATATAGTAATAAACACTCATGCTGAGATGGTACAGATGTCAGAATTAGCAGATAAATATTTGAAAGGTGTGTAATGTAAATATGTTCAATGACTAAAGAAATGTATTTTTAATGAATGGCATTGAGATGTCATAAAAGAGATAAAAATATAAAAGAAATGTAAATTATAGGGCAAAAATATCATTTCAGAAATATCTCAAAATTTTAAAACCACTTTAAGGGTTAAGAAGATTGGAGATGGTAGAAGAAAGAGCCACTTAAATTGAAGATAAATCAACAGAAATTATACAATCTGAGTACAAGAAAGAATAAAAATTATAAAAATGAACAAGACCTCAGTGACCTGTGGGAACAACTACTATACCTATTATTCTATTTTTAAAAGAAGGGGTGGGATATAATGGGGGGGAATAAGATATACTGAAAAATAAGATATAGCATGCTTGAATTTATTTTTTTAATTCTGTTTGTAAATGAAAGAATATCAGTGAAACAAGTAGCACAAATGCAAAAAAGTGTTCCACCTAGGCACATCATTTTTAAACTGGTGCAAGTAATAAATAAATAAATAAAATTTAAATCCATTCAGAAAAAGCTACAGATTATACAATAGAACAATAATCTGAACAGTTGATTTAAGAAGCAATGAATGTCTAAAGAGAAGAGGACACAAGGTATAAAGTGATGATAAGAAAACTTTGACAATCTGGAATACTATATTTAGTAAAAGTACCCTTCCAAAATGAGTGCAGGGCTGTTGGATGGTAGCAAGATGACTCTTTTTCTTCCTCCCTGAGAATATGAGCCACTGTGAGCCACCAAGTAGGCCAAGGTTGGCTGAAGGCTCTCTCATCACTGTGGGACAACTACAGTTACTCTAAAAAACCCTATTGGACAGTGTTCACAAGCACAGGCTGGGGTAGGTAGGGAGCACTCCCATCCATCTGCTTTCCCTATCCATCTCCATATACTACTACTAGCACCATTAGTTTCTGTAGATATTATTCTACGGTTCCATGTATTGCCACATCTGCATCAACCCCCACCTGCTCCCACTGTAAGGAGAATGGTGGTTGAGATCCGCCTCGGTCCCTGGAGTCTCTTCTAGCTGTGCCTCTGAATTAATGCTGTAGGTGGACCTGTGTAAGATGTTGTACTGCATAAGTGAGAATGGTTCCTTTGGAATATTTTACCAGAAGCCTCAGTCTATATAGCTCACTCTCATTGAAGTGCCACTGTTATCTACCCAGTGAGAACACCGTGTATGTAGTGTCTTCTTTGATAATGGACACAAGTGAGGTAATTAAAATGGTGATTTTTTATTATACATGCATTAATGTTGGAGAAATACTGCCCAAGTGCTATGCTCTGACCCCTGCTCCAGCTGTCCTAAGGCCCTCAGGGAAGGTAGGCAAATGCGTAAGTCATTTGTTTGCAAAGGGGTATTTTGGATGATTTTACACCAATTTTTAATAAAAGATGAAAAATTACTTGGTATCCAATGGTGAGCCCATGATATACTTTTACCAAGATCTTTGTCAGCAGAAGAAACTCAGGAAAAAGGTAAGACTCAAAAGATTCACAAACCTAATACTGGCTACGCCACTGGCTGAGGACTACTCTTGGGAAACTCACTTTACTTCTCTGAGCCTTTGTTTCTCTGTCAAAATATTGGTCCAAACATGAAGGATTAATGCAAGAACTCAATTATGCAGTTTGAATAGGATTTTGATGCACTGCAAAGGTAGAGTATACATTTTCTACTTTTGTTTTCAGACTTAGTTTATGAAGGGAGAAATCACGCTATTGCCTTTGTCTTGATGTTTGTTGAAAGACTGATATTTTAAAGCAAGATATGTAGAAATCATAAGCTCAATGCTAACATCATATTAATGGTGTGATAATAGATGCTTTCCCCCAATCTCAGGAACAAACCATAAATTTCTGTTCTTGAAAATTCTATTCAACAGTAAATATAGTTAGTCAAGAAAATGAGATAAATGACATCTAGATTGTAAAGAAAGTTGTAAAACTCTATTTATATATTATGTGTATAGACAATAATATAAAATCAAAAAAGTATAGTAGAATTTATGAAATATTTCACTAAAATTGTAGAATATAAAATCATGCATAAAATCAATATTTTATGTATTAGCAATGTACAAACTAAAAATAAAATTTAGAAAACAATTTAATTTATAATACCACAAACAATAAAATATTTAGAAATAATTTTTTTTTAAGTGTAAGAAGAGCTTTAGACTGAAAACCACAATGTATTGAAAGAAAGTAGACTCAATTAAATTTTTTAAAAGTGTTCAAAAGGGGTAATTTTGCTAAAGTAGAAATATACCACAAATAGACCTAGAGATGTAATCTTTACAAAACTCCTGGCAATCATTTTTTCAGAAATTGGCAATCTGAAACTAAAATTAATATGACAGTGCAAGTAATACAGAAGTAATACACAATGGCCAACATTATCTTGAAAAGTATGAATAAAGTTGAAGGATTGGTACTTTCCAAGTGAAAACTTTAAATCTACAAAAATAAAGGTTGTATGGTGCAGGCATAAGGGTAGACATATGAATCAATTATATAGGACTGAGAATATAGAAATAAACACGTTTATGGTTAATTGATTTACTAATCAACAGCAGTTTTAGATATACAGAAAAATGGAGCAGAGATAACGGAGAATTCCCATAGTCTGATGTTCCCCTCTCCCACATTTCCCGTTATTAAACATTTTGCATTGGTAGAGTGCATTTGTTTCAATTAATGAATGGTTACTCATACAATATTATTAACTAAAGTTTATAATTTACATTAGAGTTCATTATTTATGTTGTATGTTCTATGGATTTTGACAAATGTATAATAAGGATTCCCAATTTCACCCTTATATGATTTACAACATTCATATCATTCATTTCATTTATCCATATGCTATAATCACCCAATATATTGTTGCTAATATTGTTTTGAACATTTTTCTGTTTTATCAATTAATAATAGGAAAATAAAATATTTATTGTACCATTATCTACTTCTTCTCTAATGTATTTCCTTTGTTTATGCAGATCTGAGTTTTGAATTATATCATTTTCCTTCTCTTTAAAAAGTTTTTTTAACTTGTCTTGCAAATCAGGTCCACTGCCAATCAATTTTCTGTTTCTTTTAATGTCTTTTGTTTCTTTATTTGTTTGACTGAGAATGCCTTTTTTTATTCTTTCCTTTTAAAGAATAATTTCACTAACTACAGAATTCTATGTTGGTGGTTTTTCTCTTTTCACACTTTAATTTTTTTAACTCTTCTTTTTTTGCACGGTTTTTGAAGAGGAGCCTGATGTAATTCTTATGCTTGTTTTTCTACAAGTAAAATATTTCTTTTCACTGTAGTTTCAATATGAAATGCATAGGTATGGTTTTGTGGTGTTTATCTGGCTTGTTCTCTGAGTCATATCAATCTGTGATATGGTGTTGATGATTAAATTTAGAATATTCTTGGCCATTATTATTTTAATGTTTCTTTGGTTTCTTTCTCTCTTTTTCTCCTAATGTTTTCATTACATGTATGCTACTTTTGTAATTGTCAAAAATTGAATATTCATGTTTTGTTTTGTTTTTTTCCTTTTGAGTTGTTATCTCACTTTGTTGCCCAGGCTGGAGTGCAGTGGCACACTCATGGTCACCACAGGCACGACCTGCTGGGCCCAGGTGATACTTCCTCCTCAGCCTTTCAAGTAGCTAGAACTATAGACATGCAACACCGCTCCCAGCTACTTTTTTTTTATTGTAGAGATGAGGTCTCGCCGAGTTGCCCAGGCTGGTCTCAAACTCATGGGCTCAAGCAATCCTCTCACCTTGGCCTCCCAAAGTGCTGGAATTATAGGCATGAGCCACCATGCCTGGCTCTGTTTTTTTTTTAATTATTTTATTTTTCTCTTTGCTTTTCAGATTGGAAAGTTTCTACTGACGTATGAGAAACCCCCAGAAAACAAAAATTACCTTTTTGGAGGGTGAGCCCCTTATAGTACTGGCTTCCCCCTGCTAGTTAAGTATTCTAGGAACCCATGGCATAAGTATACCAACCACCATTGTTAGAAGCTGCATTCAACCTCAGTTAATTTTTTTTTTTTGTGGCAAGCAGGTGACTGGTTCTTCCACCATGACAATACACCTGCCCATACCACACTGAGTGTTCAGCAGGTTTTGATCAAAAACAGTAGGCGACCTTTTTTTTTTTCATTTCCCTGGATTAAAGAAAAAATCCTCAAAGAAAAACATTTTGCCAATGTGGAAGAGGGGACACAAAAAATGAGAGAAGCACTAAAAGGAATCAAAATTGATGAGTTCAAAAACTGTTCTGAGCAGTGGAAAGAGTGTCTTGATAGGTGTATTGCCTCAAACAGAGAATATGTTAAAGGTGACTGAAGTTTAAACATGCAAGAATAAATACATGATATTTATAAATCAATTCTAGTTTTTTGGGGTCTCTGTATCTTCAAACTTGCTGATTATTTTCATGTTTGAGTCAAGTTTAATGATGAACCTATCAGGGTTATTACTTATTTTTGTTACAGTGGTTCTGATTTCTAGAATTATCTTTGGTTCTTAGAGTTCCCCTATCATCGCTTACATTACCTATTGACTGCTGTAAATTGTCCACTTTTGCCATTGGAGTTTATAGCATTTGTATCATAGTTATTTTAAATGACCTCTTTGGCCAGGCTCGGAGGCTCAGCCTGTAATCCCGCGCCTTTGGGAGGCTGAGGTGAGTGGATTGCCTGAGCCCGCGGGTTCGAGACCCGCCTGGGCAACTTGGCAAGACCTCATCTCCACAATAAATCAAAAAACTAGCCGGGCGTGGTAGTGTGCACCTGTAATTCCAGCTACTTGAAAGGTTGAGGCGGAAGGATCGCCGGAGCCCAGCAGGTCTAGGCTGCGGTGGCCGGGAGCGGCCACTGCACTCCAGCCTGGGCGACAGAGTGAGACTTCAACTAAAAAAAAAAAAAAAAAAAAAAAAAAAAAATGACCTCTTTGGTTATTCCAAAATCTCTGAAATATCTGAGTCTGATTTTAATGAATGTTTTATCTCTCCAGACACTTTTTTCTTGCCTTTTAGTATGTCACGAAAATTTTATTGAATGCCTGACATAATGTATCAGATAATGAGAAGTGACATAAATTAGTTCTTAGTGTGCGGTTTCATGCTTATGTGGCTAGGGCTTAGTCTGTATTTAATGTTTGCCGAACTATAAGTGACAGATAACTTAATATCTTCTAGTGTCTTTATTTTTGTCTCCTCTGTTTTCAGGGATTTCTCTGGAAACTTTTTAAACAGTGTGTTTTTTTGTGCCTCTCTCAGTGTAATCTGCTATTATACTAGACATCTGTGTCCTTGCTGATGAAATGATGAGGTGTTATGAAGGCTAATTACAGTAGTGTTTCCTAGCCATTGCTTTTTCTTTCCCTATGTGAGACAGAAAGACAGGAATTTAGGAGTTCAATGTTCCTAGTCTTAGCATGATCTTCCCATATGTTCCCATTCCAGTTTCCATAACACTGCTCCTTCGCAAGCAATTCTTTCCCTTTAACAGAAGACACCCTGCAAAGTTGGAAAATCAATTTCTTTTGTAATTCAGTCACTCATTGGCTGTGACACTGGGTCTATTTCTCAGCAATCTCAGTTCTGCCGTTTTAAGAAATAGAATTTTCTTTAGGGTAGACATAAACACTATCAGGTCATTTTTGTGGCACTTGATCAGAAATTTCAAAAACTTGAACTCATCCATTACTTTCCCGATTTTGTCTAATGCAATTAGGAGTAGCCATCCTTATATTATTATACTTGTTAGTCTGATAAAAATGTTCTAAGTTATCAAATACATGGTTACACAGAATCTTTCCTCCTGTAAATATTTAATGAGTATTATAATTAATTGTACCCAAAGGGGGATATTTTGAAAATGTATATAGTCATACGTTTTATTCTGTTTGGGCTGCTATAACCAAACACCATAAACTGTGTGCAAATAAACTTATTTCTCTAAGTTCTGGAGGCTAGGAAGTCCAAGATTAAGGCACTGGCAGATTCTGTCATGTAAGGGCCCATTTCCTGGTTAATAGAATGTCACCTTCTTGCTATGTTTTTCACGTGGTGGAAGGTACAAGACAACTCTCTTGGGCCTTTCTTTTATAAGGGTATTGATTCTATTCATAAGGGATCCACATTATCTAAACCTAATCACTTTTCGAAGGCTCTACCTTTCAGTATTATCACTGGCAATCAGGGTTTCAAAATATGAATTTTGGTGAAGGAAGGAGACAGGGACAAGCAATCAGCATTTAGACCATAGCACCACATTAGGTAATGGAGTATAAGTGCTCTTTTTACTGCTAGAAATAGAGTCAGCATTGCCTTTAAAACCAATAAGATTAGGGCGAGTGTGGTAGGTCAGGTTTGTAACCCGGCATATTGAGAGGCAGAGACAGAATTATTGCTGAGGCCAGGAGTTTGTCTCTAAAAAAATAAATAAATAAAAATAAAAATAAATAAATAAATAGTAAAAATTAGCTAGGTGTAGTTGTACACACCTGTTGTCCCAGTTATTTGGGAAACTGATGTAGGAAGATCACTTAAGCACAGGAAGTTGAGGTTGCAGTGAGCTATGATCATGCTGCTGCACTCCAGCCTGAGTGGCAAAATGGGACTCATATGCAAAAAAATAAAAGCAGTAAGATTTGAAAACTAATTCCAGAAATTCCTGAATGAATAAAAAAACCAAAATTCTGTTCCCCTAGATTCAATCCTCTGTACCAAAATCTGTATTAACCAGAATTCTCCAGAGAAACAGAACCATAGATGATTGATAGATCTATAAATAGATAGATTGACATAAAATAAATTCAAAAGGACATAACATGGAGGTAATATACCTGATGAGTAGCCATTTTAACATTGTCTAGATATGTCAGGTTTCTTTAGCAGTTCACTTAACCCTCTAATCACTAGCCAAGTACAGAACCAGTTTCTCAGAGGTAGCTATTGATAATTGTTTTACAACTCCCTCCCCAGCTTGTTTTGTACTAATTAGCTTTTATATTTCAAGTATTTGCCTTCACCCATAAGACCCAAGTTAACCTAATCAGCCCTCTGTGACCTTTTTGACACAAACCCCATCACCATAGCAGCAATCTTATGACTAACCAACACATTTACCTTCTGTCCATCTCCTGATGTCAGTACCTGAGCTTACCTGCCCCTTCATGGTGATATGGAGCAAACCATCATCCAACCACCTTAATGACCTGCCCCTATCAAAGGGAAATGTTTAAAAGCATTAGACCTCAAGTAGCCATTGCTTTGATAAGCCATGGTCTGACCATGTGGCTCCTTGAGCCATGGTCATGTGTTTCCCAGCCTTGATCCCCTCCCTTCCATTGGGGAGATGAAGAGATGAATCTCCTCTCTCTCTCTCTCTCTCTCTCTCTCTCTCACTCTCTCTCATTTAATTTTAAAATAAACTATATTTTCCAATCTAACTTCTGTGCAATTCTTTGCATCTTTCTCATGGCAGGCCCCACTGGGATATAGTCTGACCTAGCAAAATGCATATATGGAGAAAGAGTGACATACAAAGACAGACTGGAAGAGAAAAGGAAAGGAGAGTGAAAAGATAGACCAAGAGCAAGAAATCTGTTTTTTATCTTGTTCCTAAACACTAATACAATGATGAGAAAGTAGAGGCTATGTCCTGGAGAAATGCATACTCTAGGTAAAGATTAACTTTGCCGACTTTGTATTTTCAGAAACACAGACTCCTTAAGCATGGCCAGTACCAGCCTTATCTCAAACATGATCAGTAACAACCCATTGTATAATTGGTGCGTGGTGACCAAGATCCCCCTTAGGTTCTCCAAGACATTTGCAAGTGTCAACAGTCACATCCACCTGATTGCAACATCTCCAAGGGAAGTGAACCTTTTTTTTTTTTTTTTGAGTTGCAGTCTCACTCTGTCGCCCAGACTGGAGTGCCGTGGCTTCTCCCGGCCACCGCAACCTCGACCTGCTGGGCTCCGGCAATCCTTCCGCCTCAGCCTTCCGAGTAGCCGGAATTACAGGCGCGGGCTACCACGCTCGGCTAATTTTTTGATTTATGGTAGAGATGAGGTCTCGCCTGCCCAGGCAGGTCTCGAACCCACAGGCTCAGGCAATCCACTCACCTCAGCCTCCCAAAGGCGCGGGATTACAGGCTGAGTCACCGAGCCGGGCTGTGAGTCTTTCTTAAATAAATCTTTTCTTCTTTCACCTTTTTGTGTGTTGCAAATCTTTGCATTACTCGTGTCTCTGGTTACCAGCAACACCTCAGGCACTCTGGCTCCCTTGATGCTGTGCCCTTCCACAGACATCCATCCGCCCGCACTCTCATTAACCCAACAGAGAGAAAGAAGTAGACCTAGAGATTGGTTTATTGAAACAAAGTTATTATAAGGAATTGGCTAATGCATTCATGGGGTAGGGTACGTTTGAAGTATACAGGATAAGCCAGAAAACTGGAAAAATCAGGGAAAAGTTAGTGTTTTAGTGTTGATTTTTAGGCAGTCTAAAGGAAAAGTTTCTTCTCAGGGGATCCAATCTTTTAAGGCATTCAACTAACTAAATGAGGCCATTAACATTTTGAAGTTCAGTCTGCTTTGCCTAAAGTCTGCTGATTCAAATTTTAATTACATCTAAAATACCTCACAGCAATATCTGAACTGCTGTTTGACCAAACAACTGAATATTGCAGTGGCAACAAGTTTATACAAAAAATTTACTATCCCATCAATAGTAAACAATTGGAAATTTAAGTAAAACTATCATTTTCAATTGTATCAAGATGCACAAACTATTAAGGGGCAAATTTAATAATACCCAAACAATACCCATGTGCTAAAAAATAATGGAGAGAGAATATTATATTATAGACACAAGTCTCAAAATTGATAGAATGTGAATGCTTTTAATATTGAACGCTTAAGTTTAGTACAATGACACAAAGTCATCTCTTAAATTCAAATGAAAATACAAAGCTGTGGAGTCCAAAAAATTTTTGTAAAGAACAAAGTTGGAAAACATAATTAATGATTTCAAGACTTATTAAAAAGTCATAGTAAAAATTAAAATACTGCCAGAAGTTTACATATGCATACCAATGAAGCAGATTAGAGAATCAATTAATAAAAACATACATATATAATAAACTGAACTGCAGTGATGGTAGTAACATAATTCAGTAGAGAACAGGTCTTTTCAACAGTGGTGTCAGAATAATTAAGCACGTGCTCACATGCACACTTACACACACACACATACATAACCTTTATTTCACACCATACACAAAAATTAACTGAAACTGTGTCATAGACATAACAAAATTAAAATCATAAGAATTATAGAAGAAAATATAAATGTTTGCAAACTTGAGGAGGGCAAACGTTTCTTAAGATACATCACAATTCACACAAAACAAAAATTAAAAGCTAAACTAATTTTCATTAAAATAAAACTATTTTACTCATAAAAATGCACAGAAAAATTAAAAGCAAATCATATACTGTGAAAATTATATATATTTACATACATATATACACACATATATAATGCATATGTATATGATAAAGATATTTTATTACAGAAAATATAAGGAACACTTGTAATCATGAGAAGAACAACAAATTTTTTTAAAATGATGCCAGAAATATGCATTATCATTTCAACAAGAGAAGATAAAAAACATCATTAATTTTTTTCAGGAGTAAAATCATACTAGACTGAAATTTACATTTACAGTAAGAAACTTGCATTTACAGTAAGGAACAAAGAACACTAGAAAAGGTAAACACGTGTGTAAGTATAAAAGAAAACAACTGCCAGTTTTATAGATGTCATCTGTGACTGTCATCTTCTGAAGGCTCAAATATACTAGACATTCATAATGGCTAATTCACATGTCTGGGAGTGGGTTCTGGCTGTCAACTGGGAACATAACTGAGTCTTTGGAACGTAGTACATACACAAGTTCTCTATGTGGTTTGGGATATTTACAGCATGATAGATGAATTCTTAGAGTTTCCCCAAGTGCACGTTTTTTAAGAAACACAAAAGATAGTTTCAATGCTTTTTTTGATCAACTCTACTAGAAAAGAAATTCTCTAAGTCCATCCAGGCTTCAAGAAGTAGTTAATTAGACACTACTTCATTATAAGAATTGCAGTATGATTATATAGGAAAGGAGAGAATTGGTGGTAATCTTCTTTGTCTATATATCATAACTGATACTATTGGAAGTTAAATAAGAATATGGAACAACTAGAACTCTTATGCATTGCTATTATAAGTATAGAATGGTACAACCAATTTGAATTTCTTTCATTTTCTTATAAAACTAAAAACTAAAAATATTTTCTATGATTTTGCAAGGATCTCCTAAGGATTAACTTATAATATATGGCAACATGTACACAAGTAGATGAATACAAGATATGTTTATAGAAGCTTTATTTGTACCCTAACTGGAAATAATTTAAAAGTTCATCAATATGATAATAGATACACAGACAATAGACAAAAGTGTGGTGCATTCACAATGGAGTACAACTCAGCAATTAAAAAGTGAAATACTATTATACTAAAAAAATCTAAAGAAAAGAAAAAGCAGAGGAATCTCAAAGCCAATATCTGGAGTAGAAAAATCCAGACCAAAAAAGTACATATTATTTGATTGTCTTTACATGAAGCTCAAGAACAGGCAAAATTATTCTATGTTGATAAAATCCATGGTAGTAGTTGTTTATGAGAATTAGGAGTTGGGTACTACAGGAGCATAAAGGAGCATTCTGAGATAATGAGAATTCTTTATCTTTGAATGAAGGAATGAATAAATAAATATATTCATTTATCAAAACTCATAATTGTACATTTAAGATCAATACATTTCATTGTATATAAACCACCTCAAAAAATAGGACATAAATAAATGTTAAACTCCAATTTAAAGGATTACTCTTTGTAGTTGTATGACTTAGCAATTATAAAGCTATTCATGTATCCACAATTAAGCAAATAAGAAATATATTGAGAGTCAGGTTTCTCAATATTGCAAAAAGGAACTATAAATATGGAAAATAAAAGATAATGAACTCCATAGCTTTTGATGTAATTGAAAGATGTCTATGAACACATAGATTTTAATAAATCGATATAAAATTAAATTAAATAAATAAGAAAATACATAAATATTTATGGAATGTGTAAGCTTTGCTAAAATTAGAGGAAAAACATTTGATGAACACTGGGATATTTGCAAAGTCTTTAAGTATCTCCCTACAAAAAATGTATTAAATACAAAGGAAAATAATAATTTTATAATAAAGAAACTAAAAACCAAAATTAGCATCAGGGATATTACAACAAAGTAATATCTTGTAAGTTGTAATATGATTCACTGAAAAGAACCTGACTCACTTCTTCCATTTTTTAAAAAAGATATATAACTTTATTCTAATCATGAGGAAATCTCAGATAAACATGTTGAGTGATATTTAAAAATATTTGACTTGTTTTCTTTAGTGTGTTGAAATAAAAAAGCAACAAATTTATAGGTCAAGGAATTATTCCAGATGACAGAAAACTAAAGTGATACAGCAATTTAAGATAGTATATGGCATTGGAGTAGATCATTAAAACTTTGACCAGAACTAAACTTCAATAAAAGTTTCTTGATTATATGGTAGTATTATATAATATCTAAAATGTCTGATTTTGATAATTTAACTATGGTTATAAAAGAATGTAATTGTAGCCGCGCTAGGTGGCTCAGCCTGTAATCCCGCGCCTTTGGGAGGCTGAGGTGAGTGGATTGCCTGAGCCCGCGGGTTCGAGACCCGCCTGGGCAGCGAGACCTCATCTCTACAATAAATCAAAAAATCAGCCGGGCGTGATAGTGCATGCCTGTAATTCCGGCCACTCGGAAGGCTGAGGTGGAAGGATCGCCGGAGCCCAGTAGGTCGAGGCTGCGGTGACCGGAAGCGGCCACTGCACTCCAGTCTGGGCGACAGAGTGAGACTCCAACTCAAAAAAAAAAAAAAAAAAGAATGTAATCGTTCTTAGGAAATACACACTAAAGCATTTAGGTGTAAAGAGGCATGATGTCTAAAACTCTCATATGATACACACACACACACACACACACACACACACACGAGGGGGACCCAAAAAAACCCAGAATTTGTTTATAAAAATTGTGTGCTTATTCATAAATGTTTAAACTTCAGTCACTTTCAAAGTATTCTTCGATGCAGTACACCTATGGAGACACTTTTCCTACTGCTCAAAACAATTTTTGAACTCGTCAATTTTGAACTCATCAATTTTGATTCCTTTTAGTGCTTTTACTGTTTTTTGTTTCCCCTCTCCCACATCTGCTAAACATTTCCTTTGGAGGATTGTTTTTTTCAATCTGGGGAAATGAAAAAAAAAGGTCGCCTGGATTGAGGCCAAGTGAATAGGAATGGTGGAGCTCAAAGATCATGCCTTTTTTAAAAAAAAAAATTATATAGTATTTAAATATTTACAACACAAACTCATTTACTTTTTTTTTGCAATGGAGCTTTTTTTTATTTTAAATTTTTTAAATTTTAAAGATGTGCTGTACAATTCAGGATTAGTTATACAAATGTTCGTTATGTGCGGGGGCCCGCCCCGTGAGGGTCGTGGGAAGCGTTGAAGGAGAGACAGATAGGCGACGGACGAAGTTCATATACACGGACACCTGCTTCTTGAACAGATGACAATTTAATGCTATTTAATACAGAGCCTTTATACCATTTTTGAAGGGGCAAGACAAAGAAAACTCTTTCACATACATATCTTTTAAAAGTTACCAGCTAGTGGTCTTAGTAGCAAACAAACCAAGATTCCCATAGCCTTTAGTAGCAAATAAGCCAGGAATCTCATAGGCATTAGACAAGTCCTATTCATAAAGCCAACAATGACACTCTCAGTCCAATGTCCCAAATTACAAATGTTTCAAGAAAGTTTCTTTAAGTATATTTCTTTATGTGTCAGGAATATTCTCATCTTAGACTCTTATGTTCTTCAGAGTCCTGTGATCGCCTTCCTTGTCCAGATGTCCTTGTTACTTTTCTCTTATCTTGCAGCGCTTGTTTCTAAAGAGAACTCAAAAGAAGCTTTTAGTAATGTTTCCCAGGCCCCTCAAGGTTACTTTCTGTTTTAGCTGATCTGTCATAAAAGTATCTGATTATTATATTATGAGTTCAGTGAAAACCTACTCTATAAATGTTAATTTAGAGTTATAAGTTTATAGTTTTAATTATAGAATCAAGTAAAAACCTTAACATTAATCTCTATCCTAAGTTAGTGAAAACTGTGTTATAAATCACCTACATAACTTCTAGATAAGTGTTAGAACTTATAATGAATTCATAATTAACATAATAAACTTGTGCTTCTAAAAATCCTTATGTCTAAACACTAAACTGCATAGTCCTAAATCAAATAAGGAGTGGATATACTCATATCATTTATTACTTAAGCAATGTCTAGTAACTTATAACCAAGTGAAATAAAGCATTCTTGATGTGCTTCAGAGTTTAACCCTTGCATATGTTAGAAAAGGCCAAGTGGCATAGTGGGAAAAATGGAAAAATAAACCATGATGTTTCCAGGTTAGCTGTGAGTACTTCACATAAACATGCCATTTTCTTCTTCCACGACTGCACAGAATTCTTCGGCGGTATCAAATAGCAAAGGTGAAGGACAGAAGGGCCTCAGCTTCCTGGGCTCGCCCTGCGGCCCAGGATCTTCAGCCCACCCGGACCCTGTCAATCAGGTGGACCTCCAAGGCTGGCTCCCAACAGTTATGCAGGTACACTTGTTCATGCGGTGTGTCCCCCTCCTCCAGTAGATTCCCAATACTGCCAATCCCTCCTCTCCACCACCCCCCCACAGTTTCCTGCTACTGCCAATCCTTTTCTTATAGTATTATGACAATTGTTCAAGGTCCACTTGTGAATGAGAACAAGTGATACTCAGTTCCTTGTTTCTGTGATAGACCACTCAGTATTATAGACTCTAAATTCATCCAAGTTGTTGTGAAGTTCATAATTTTGTCCTTCCTTATGGCTGTGTAATATTCCATTGTGTTACCACATTTTTTTAATCCAGTCCTCTTTCGATGGGCAGCATGGTTGGTTCCATGTTTTTGCTATTGTGAATAGTTCTGCAATAGCAAAAACACGGAACCAACCATTTTTTATCAAAAACCGCTCAACACAGTGTATGCAAGTGTGCTCATAAGTCACCCATCATTAAATGGGCAAACGTTGAAAGAATCTCCAAAAAATAAAATTAACTGAAGCTGAAACAAAGGTCTAAATATAGCATGTTCTCACGCATAAGTGGAACATGAATATTAATCACATTAGCACAAGAGAGGGATAAGTCACATTAGCACAAGGGAGAGATCAACAGTCACTGGTCACTGTTAGAGGAAGAAGAAAGAGAGGATGGTGAGGGGCAGGTGACCACACAAAGGGTACTTGGTTCATTATCAGGGGGTTTGAAGGCCAGTTAGAAGCCCAAACTTCACTTGAATGTAGTCTACTGATGTAGTTAATTCTCACTTGTACCTCACATTCCTATAATAAAATAAAATTTAAAAATTCACTGAAACTGAACATGGCCTCTCACAGCAGTGCTAGCTGGTACACTGATCCCAATGGGTTCCTAGAACAATTACCTTACCTAGAGGGGGAGGCCTGTGCTACAAGGGGCTCACACTCCAAAAGATAATTGCATGTTTTGTTGTGTCCCCCCCCCACACACATACACACACAGAGAGAGGGAGGGAGAAGAAAGGAGACAAAAAATAGGAGAGAAAATTATTTGCAGGTGATGTCATCTACGTAGACATCTTAATTTCATCTGCAGTCAAATTATTAGAAAACCTAGGAATCACCAAAAGAAACCATCACTTAAGCACTAGAACAATCAGTTTAAAAACAAAACAAAAAACCAAAATATCTGAAGAAGTATAAATAGGACTGAAAGCAAAAAAAAGAAGCTGAGTCAAGAACCCAGTAATTTAGGTGAAGGGAAGTAGGGGAGAGACATAAAGAAGACCCAACATTACTTATTATCTTATACACTGAGTTTAGTAATTGCAACATAGGCCAATGAACACAGTATGGACAGATATGATTAAATAATAGAAGGGAGAAAAAAGTTCTATTTGTTTAATCACACAGCAGTCTTCATAAACTGAACAGGTTGTATCCATTGAATCTGATAATCACAACCATTTTTTTATTATGGACATTTAGATCTGATCACTGTCTAGGAAAATACATAACATAGTGGAATGGTAAAATCTGTTGGACAACAGGTATCACAAGAAAAGTTTCCATCAGCTCAAAGGCTATATTCTGGAGCTTACCAAAAAACAAACAAACCAAAATAGGAAAGTAAAAGAAAAACAAATGAAACAAAAAGAAAGTGAGATATGATACTCTTAACATATAATTTAACATTGTAGAAAATTGCTAATATATTAAATATTGAAAAAAATACTAAAATTGAGACACTTATAAATCAAAAGACCATTAGTATTACCTTAAACTAAAAACCAAATAAGGTTATCAATCCAAAAAGCTTAATATATATTTGCATTTATTAATTTTCATTGACATGATGATTTCACATATCTATGGAATGTGATGTGGTATTTGATACATGTATACAGTATGTATCAAATCAGAATAATCAACACATCCAACATTTTAAATATTTATCATTTCTTCCTGTTTGGAACACTCAAAATCTGCTCTTCTAGTTATTTGAAAATATACAATGAATTGTTGTTAATTATAGACACTCAAAGTGCTATAAATCACTAAAGCATGTTCCTCCTCTCCAGCTGTAATTTTGTGACTGTTAACCAAACTTTGTTTATTTTCTCCTTCACCACTCTTCTTAACCTCTAGTAACCACCATTCTACTCTCTACTTCTATGTTATTAATATTTTAACTTGCATATATAAGAACATTCACTCTTTCTGTGCCTGTCTTATTTCACTTACCAATATGCCCTCTAAGCCTTATCCACGTTGCTGCAAATGATAGGATTTTACTATCTTTTTTATGGCTGAATAGTATCCCATTACATATCCATACCATATTTTCCTTATCCATTTATCTGTTGATTCCATGGGAATCCAGATATCTCTTTAACATACTGATTTCCTTTTCTTTGTATATCTATTTAGTCCTGGGATTGTTGGATCATAAGATAGTTCTAGTTTTAGCTTTTTTAGTAGCCTCCATACTTTTCTCCATAATGGCTGTACTAATTTATATTCTTATCAACAATGTGTAAGAGTTTTCCTTTTTTCATTTTCTGGCCAGCACTTATTTTTTGTCTTTTTGATAAAAAACTGAGGTCAGATATCTCATTATAGTTTTATTTGAATTTTCCTGATGATTAGCGATGTTTAGCTTTTTCATATACCTGTTGGTCTTTTGTATGTCTTCCATAGTATCAGTAACTATTTTGTTGTTGCTGTTCACTGCTGCATCAATGAAAATAAATAAAGGTTGGTTAACATGTCTTCTTTGAGGAGATGTTTATTTATTTCATTGGCCTATTGTTTAATTGGATTATTTGTTATTGTGCTGTTGTATTCTTTGCATTTCTTGTATATTTTGGGTATTAATTCCTTGTCAAATTGATTTTTTGAAAATATTTTCTTCCATTCTGCTGGTTGTCACTTCAATCTGTTAATTGTTCCTTTGCTGTGCAGAAGTTTTTTGATGTAATTCCAATTTTGTTTCTATTGACTGTGCTTTAGAGGTTGTCTCATAAAATCTTTGCCCAGACCAATGTGGTGAAACATTTTTCTTTTGTTTTCTTCTAGTATTTTCATAATCTTGAATTTTACATTTAATTTTTTAATCCATTCTTAGTTGATTTTTGCGTATGGTGGGAGATGGGACCCAGTTTCATTCTTTTGCATGTGGATATCCAGTTTTCCCAGCGTCACTTATTGAAGAGACTGTCCTTGTTCCAATGAATGCTTTTGGCATCTCTATCAAAAATCAGTTGACTGTAACTACATGGAAATATATATTCTAATTAGAAATCTTGTAGTTCCTAGTTTATATCCAAAATCATTTCATCATAAACTGCTAGTTCTTAGGACATTGGCTTTTGCAGACCTCAATATTTTTAGGATAAATAATTTAATTTTATCTCTTAAGACATTTATTTAGAGTTCAATTTTAAATGCCTGGGGTTACTTGCCCACATACACACACACAAAGTCACAAATAAGATTAATTAAAAATGAAACAAATGATTGCTAAAAATAATTCGTAAGCTCATATATAAAAACTTATAAAAAATATGCTTTTAATCCCAAATCTTCTACCAAATAATTGGATTTAGCCCATGAGGAAACCATTTGTATTTTAGTGAATAGTTTTCGTGCACAGGAGTTACCGCATACTAAAAAATGATAAGACAACAAGGATTTATCACTTTCATTAGTCCTCAGAACAGGTGGTCATCTATATCTTTGTCAAAGGTCCCCAAAGACCTTTGGATTTAACCAAAGTCTTTGGATAGCACTTCCAAAAACAAGTCAGTAATTCATTTAGTGCTATCAAGAAATTAGTCTACAAAATATAACTCAAAGAAACTAGATATTTATGCAGATTTTTTTTTTTTTTTTTTTGAGCTGAAATCTCACTCTGTCACCCAGACTGGAGTGCAGTGGCCGCTCCCGGCCACCGCAGCCTTGACCTGCTGGGCTCCGGAGATCCTTCTGCCTCAGCCTTCCAAGTAGCCAGAATTACAGGCATGCACTACCACGCCCGGCTGATTTTTTGATTTATTGTAGACATGAGGTCTCGCTGCCCAGGCAGGTCGCGAACCCGCGGGCTCAGGCAATCCACTCACCTCAGCCTCCCAAAGGCGCGGGATTACAGGCTGAGCCACCGAGCCCGGCTTATGCAGATATTTTTCAAACACTTGCTATTTTTCAAAATAATTTTAGTTTATTTCAAAGATAACTTTAGTTAGTTCAAAAATCTAAGCTGGGAATCATTATTCAATTTGGAGATATAGATTTGTAGTATCAGTAACTACTTTGTTGTTGCTGTTCACTACTGCATCTCTTGCCACTGGTACAATTCTTGTCATATAATAAACATTCATTAAATATATGTTGAGTGCATAAATGAATGAGTGAATGAATAACAAAGTCATTAATTTACTGCTATTCTCTATCTGGGGGAAGATTCAAGTCACTTAATGGTAAGTACAAAGCAGTAGATCATTATCAGGGTAATGGAAAAACTATTTTTCTAAAGTAATGCATAGATTTTAATTACAGTACAAAGAAAGATTATACCTACTGCTATACTGTCAGTTCCCTGAGTTAATATTACAGAATTAGTTGTGGAGAGATGTTTGTTCTATAGTTATAAAGACTGTAGCAGAAATGGGTAAAAATGATTGATCTGGGTATACCATTTGGGAAGAATGAAAATAGTAAAAACTTAGCTTATTTGTTTCATAATTAGTTCCAAAAAAGGAGAGAATTAGGGAGATGAGCTTCCATGAACCATGAATGAGTAAAGCAAATCATTAAAGTGCAGTCTGTTAAATTCAAAACATTAAAAGGATACCTAGAAGTTCTCCATGTTGGACATGATCATAAGGGAATAAGGATGTGTGTAAAAATATTCATTGCAAGGACAATGTGTTATTCTTAAAATCGAGGTTACATTTAAATTTTTGTATTATTTACATGTAAAAACTAGATATGTTTTGTAGTCCAAGTTCATGAAAAGAATTGAAACTAACTCTTAAAAGTAAAGACATTCTCCCAACTTCTGATGTATTCTTCCACGTATAGGAAAACCAATGTGTCACCTCTGACTTCTCTTTACCAGTTTCTTAGTCAGCCAGTAAGATGATAAAAGGATTTGTCTGGTTGATGAGTTTGGAAGGAGAAACCTGGACTCCATAGTCTGCCTCCTTCTCCTTCCCTTTCTTTTGGAAGATTTGCTTGCAGAATACGTTTCTCTTTTGTACCTCCATTTTTTAAATATATAAGGACAGATCACCCATGGAAGGATTCTTATCTCAACTGAGTATTCCAGTGAAAAGATAGCAAAGTCTGTGTCATCTTGGGGCTCAAAATTAAAACACGTTTAATAAGGGTGACATTTTGACCACCATGTATCTAATTATTTTGTTATATGTCTTGACTCCCAGGCTTGGAAATGGCTGTTATTTAGTGTGTGACTCCCTCAGCATGTTCTAAATTTTATGTAATATGACTTCTCAAATGAAAGTCTTACACATAAACGAGAGTAAAAACAAAGTAGTTTCCACTGAAATCTGCTGTTTGTCAATATAAGAACATGGACTCATCTCAATGCCAGAAGAATAAAGAGGTAGATAACAACAAAATTTACAGCACCTAATAGTTTCAAGCATGCTAAGTTTGTACCTCTAGGTAATTCAGATTGTAAATTATTTGAAGACAAGAAAGTATCATTGTGTACCTTGGCATCTCAATAACAGTTACACCATCAACATCAGTAACAGCAGCAGGAAAATACTAATAAATAATATTATATATTGGATATTTCCTGCATGCCATATTCTTTCTTCTACCATTTAATCTTCACAGCAAATATTTTAGGTAGGCATTTTTAACTCATTTTAAAGATAAGAAAAATGAGGATTTGAAAGACTAAATACCAGGCTAAGATCGCATAGCTCTTACATGACAGAACCATGATTTGAGCCTAAGTCTCTTAAACTGCAAAGTTGATGCTCTTAAACATTATACATGTGAAATCATATGTTTCTGTTTGCATGAGACAGTCCTAGTTAAAGTATTTTGCTAGCATTCCATCCAGCTATCACCCTCAAAAGAGCCTAGGGAATGTTACTTCAAAATACAGCACGTTGGTATATCGATTATTTTAAATTAAAGACTCTTGGAGATTAGTACATGCTGGAAAGAAGCTTTACTCTGATATTACTTTTTCTGCTTAAAGAGTGGACCCACTAAAGAAGAAACAAGAAATTTCCTCTTTTGTTGAGTTTTCATTAACTAAATCCATACCATGGGGAGGAAGACTGAGAAATATAACTACACCTGGACAAATTTTGTCATGAGCTATTGCACTCTCCCAGACCCATGCTATTTTCCATAAAGAGCTATTACTAATCATAGTCTGCTGCTCAAAAGGCCACATTACCCAATCTCTCCTTCACCTATGAAGAAGGGTATATAAGCATCTGGACATCATTGGTTATTGAGTAGTCACTCTCCTGTGATATTTTCTCACATGCATGGTAAATGAATGTATATGAATTTTCCTCTTATTAATAGTGAGCTCATTTTCATTGAAACTTCAGAGGGCATCTCAGTTTTAGTGATAAATAAAATGATCACTCTAATTATGCTATACAGTCTCCCTGTGTATTCTGCTATCTTTAGGCAGTATGCTGACTTTTTGTAATTCTTTTACCCTATTAACTTTAACCAGTTTTATGTCCTATGTCATCAATCTATCGTATCTTTCATGGGAGCTAACTTATTAGAAAATGAATTCATATTTCAATAGTTGACAAATATACTTTTTCTGGAGGTCCTGAAGGTACTGAAACCAACCAAATGACTAATGGTAGAATGTCCAGGATTTATGACTGAATACTATTTTTTAAGCAGTCTATGCCTTGGATAATTCTCAGATAATGTCAGCTATCCTTCTGTATGATCAAGACCTCATTATATTGGCATCGTACTTACATTTTCCATTGATTTGAACTAATTTGTCACTGTAGTTACTAGGGAATGTAATAATATCTGATAGTATATTGGTAATACTAGTATCTGGATATTTTGATGTTATTCATACTTGAAAATGTGGTGTTTCCCTACAAAAATAGTAGTAAGTTAGGTAAAAAATGAAACAGCTTATAACTATGGCGATAAGATAAAACATAAATAATTTTCCTTAGGACACGTGTCTGTAAGGTAATAACTCAACACGTACGCAAGTTCTATTTTTTCGCATACAAAAAGCTTTCTCTATGTCTGTGGTGGTTTTGATACACGACCACAAAATTATTTGATGCTCCTGTCAAAGAAAGGTGATGTCTATGTCTTCTGCCTTTGAATTTGTATTCTGTTGTTGTATGATCAACAGAGTACAGTCATAATAATACTCCATTTAACTCCATTTTCTGGACTGAAATCCTAAGAAAGCTACAGCTTCCACTTCTTGTCTTTTGAGATGCTTGCTCTTGGAACTTAGAGACCATGCTGTGAAGATGCCAAATCATCCAGTAGAGGAAGCTACATAGAAAGAAGCCAACAGCTACCATCAGTTTTCCAGCAAGTTTGTGATCCAACTGGGAAGAGTATCCTCCAGTTCCTGTGAATGTGTCCCAGCTGATATTACATAGAACAGAAATTAGTTGTCCCCACTAAACCCTGACCAAATTGTACATTTAAAAAAAAAATAGATTGTGTTGTTTTAAGCTACTAAGTTTGGAGAGTTTTGTTATGCAGCATCAAAAACTATAGCAAAGTCATTAAGAATAAGAGCCTATTCAAGAGTTTATGAAATAGTTAAATTTTGAAATAAAAAATTATCAATAAAACAAATAGAAAGTAGCAAAATAAAATATAATCTCCTTTGGAGACACAAACTACATAACTAAAATATCTTCCTTGCCCAATATGCACTTTTTTTCTGATGTTTTAGCTTCTAAAGTAGAATCATAGGGAAGCCTTCCTTTCATTTTAGAACACAAGGACAAAGGTACGTTATGTTGTGAAGTAAATTATTTTCATCACTTTTTTTCTAATAGTCTCTTCAACTGTCTTTTATTGAACTTTTAATATTCAAGGAATGAAGTCATTTTATTTTAGTTGGTAATGAATTTAATTATAGGATCAGTTTCATTAAATATGTATGAACATGAGAAATTCAATCTCCATGGTCTTACAAGTATATAAAAAAGTATATTGTTGATATATCACCCTCAGAATTCTTTAGCTAGGGATTCATCTATAATTCCTTTTAGCAGATGAGACAAGAATCATTCTTTGTGGCTAAACATTCAGATAAAGAAAGCCATTAAATATCCAGTTGAGGATTTCAAAGATTTTTATACAAACTGAAATATGAAATACTTGTGATAAAGACACAGATCCTTCAAAGAAAATGAATGCCAGCTTTTTGCACTGCAGTCTATTATTCTCTTAAGAAAAAAGTGAAAAATGTTCAAGGACTTTTAACTAAGATTTTTTTATAACATTTAAAAGAATACTAACTTTTTCTTTGTCTAACTTCTTTTTTTCCTAGCAGTTGAGCTAAGATAACATCAAATAAAAATAAATTGACTGACATTTATATATGAGGATTTGTTACAGGCCATGCATTTTGGTGTAAAGAAGCATATTTTTTAGAGATAAACTGTTATATATGCATGTTTGAATGTACAGCAGTGGAATAATTTTTTTTAAATTTTTAAATTCCTGTTACTATGGTTGGAACTACAAGTGAACTCATCATTGCAAGCTCTGCTTCCTGCAGCTCCCCAACTAAAGCATTCAACATATATTATCTTTTTGACTTATTCTTCAAGTTTATTTTTTTCTTTTACCACCAAACCTAAACCCAGATAGGCATACAATCTCTTACACAGGCTGCTGGTAACTTATACCTGAAATATTCCAATCTGTCTCAATCTCATGGGGTTAGTTTTCACACCTCAGTTCTAAAACTTCTTATACAATCCAAATACTTTTCTTTTGCCAAGATTATTTCAATAACAAGCACCTGGGTACTGCATTGTTTATACTTTAAAGTAAAAGTAAAACTCCTATACTGTCTACCAAGTAATTATTGGTAATATTTTCTATTTTCTGTTTTATACAAACATTTTCTGTATTATCTGGTAATAAAAACCCATGATGTACAAATTTTGTAAATCAAATGGTAACTAACAATCAGTTACCATGTACTTACTAATCATCATTTTAAAAGACATGCTATGCAAATACAATTCTTATATAAAATTAGTTTCCATAAATAGCCCAGTATAATACCTAATTTTTAACAGATAGTTTAAATTTATCTCCCTCAGAGAATCTCTAAAATATGTATCTTTCTAGTTAACTATCAAAAAACAATATTAATACACCTAGTCCTTGCTTTGCAGAGTTCTGATGTGCATAAATTGCAGTTACCACTGTGTGTGTGTATGAGTATGCATGCATACATGTGTGTCTGTGTGTGTAGTTTTATTGAGATAAAATTCACATGCCATTAAATCCACTAAGCTTAATTTTAGAATATTTTTATCAACCTAAGAAGAAACTCAGTGCCTGTTAGCAGTCACTCCTTATTCTTTTCACCTTCTCAATTCTAGGTAATCACTAATTTATTTTCTGTTTCTGTGAATTTGCCTACTCTGCACAGTTCAGATAAAATGAATATTACTATGTTTGGTTTTTTGTAGCTGGTTTCATTCCCTTAACATGTTTTTAGAATTCATCCATGTTGTAGCATGTATCAGTAGTTTATTACTTTTACTGACAAAAAAATACTCCATTTTACAAAGACATTCCATTTTGAATACCAGTTCATCAGTTGATGGACATTTTTATTGTTTCTACATTTGCCATCATGAATAATGCTTCTATGGACATTTATTGTACAATTTTTTGTGTTACTGTTATATTAACTGTGAGTAATTGCATACAGCACAGACCCAATAGCTAGCATTTTAGTACACAAATCATACATAAAAATGCTGTGATCAGTTGAAAGTCTGTTCGTGATTGCTCACTGCCTGTGTTGCTCAGTTCACACACATCATCAAAACGTAGTTGTGTTGGCTCCTGTTTCCTAATGATAAACTCATGTGACTTTCTTCAAAAATAAATAATAAGAATAGGAAATTGACCAACAAAGAAGAAAGTGTAGCAAAGAAACAGTGATAACACTGAAAGTAAAATTAGAATCAAACATAAATGGATGTATAGAAGAAACAGCTACATGTGGTGCAGGTGTTAACAGTGCCACTGTCTGAAAGACTCTAAATATGCAGCCAAAGAAACTTAGTGAAGGTGAATTTATCCACATAAATGAGGAAAGTTCGTGTGATAAAATAGGTGAGGATTACCCAGAGGAAAGTATGCCAGTCAAAACCTTCACATTAAAGGGACTCTCAGAGAGGTTTTACAACATTGAAAGCACAAAAGATAAAACACCGGAAGTTGATCCAAAGTTAGAAAGTAGTAGACAATTTGTCAGAACATTGAAAGAGTGCTTTCTCTGTATTACTAGTCACACAATGAGAAGGAGGCAAGCACAACTGAAACTACTACTCTTAAGTTTTCTTGCAAAGATATTAAACATCTCAACTCTCGATGTTTCTAATGATAGTGAAATATTAGGTTTACTATTTTTATTTTTCAGTACATTTATAATTGATAAGAGAGTTTATAATATTTTTACAAGACATTTTAGAGGTCATATAACAATTGTACATTTTTCTATTGATTATTAAGTTCACTTTTAATGATTTCAACTTGCACAGTCATTTTGAGAATCCCACAAAATTATGAAAGTGATGCCTGCCTAAATATTAAAATATCTATTATTTCCTAGCATATATTTCTCCAGTGCACATTTATAAATTTTTAAGACAAAACATCTCAAGCTTGATTTTTTAATATTAAAACTTTTATTTTCAAATAATTTTAGATATGCAGAAAGTTTGCAAAAATAGAGTTCCTATATACCTTTTGCCCAATATCCCTTAATGTTAACATCTTGTATAAACATGGTGCATTTGTTAAAACAAATACATAAACATTGGTATCATACGATTAACTAAAGTACAAGTTTTATTTAGATTCAACAATTGTTTTAGCTAATTTTTTGTACTACTGTCATTATTATTTCAATTCAGCAGCTTACATTCCAAGTAAGTACTACAAAAAATTAACACTGTACTTTTGTTCCTTCCTTCCTTCCTTAATTCATTTACACAAAAAATATTTTACATGTCTATATGCCAGTATACATTGATAAGCAATGCATATTCCAGCCCTTAAGCAGTCCATACTTACACATAAAGTTGGATTTAAAGTTTGTTTCCTCTTTACAAAAAGAATGGAGAAAAAAGGATATAAATAGAAAAATATTGTCTTTTCACAAATGCCACTTAAAAGATTCTAGGTTCTATTTCTAAAGGCTGATAATTCCATCGCCCATCATCTCTCATTTCAACTACTTAAAAACAATTTCTGGGAATTACTGATTAACACTCAAATCTAATTTTCTTCAACATTTCTCTAGTATTTGCTTTCAAAATCTTTTTTTTATTACTTATCTTTTTTTTTTCCTACTTAAGTTAACTCTTGCCTAACATTCAATGTAAAATTTAACATATGCTCTATTGTGGTCAAACTCACAATATGATGCATTAGGTGAGGGGGAAAAAAAGGTCTATGGTGCAGGCCTATAATTTACCTTAACCTCTAAACCATTAAAATGTAGCTTATAGGTTGCTTAAATTCACAGATATTGTAAGCCTCTGAGACTAAAAAGATTTTGTGGTTGTATCTATCCTGACAGAGAGCGGTTATGGTAAAAACTTCATTATTTCTGTTTATTATTTCCATGTCTATATGCCAGTATATGGTGATAAACAATGTGTATTCCAGCCCTCAAGCTAGGAAGATGGAATGGAAAGCAGTTATTAACATTTACTTGCATAAAAAGAATTTAATAATTTATGAATAAAATAATGTAAGGTATGAGTAAAAAGCATGTCCTTAAAGAGTTGATATCATGACAAGGCACTTATCTATATGCTGTTACTTGGGGAGTTCTGGGAAAGGCATTTGGTCCTGAATAATATCATTCTCCACATCTCCCATTCCCTGGAAGAGAGAGAAAGGCAACACTTTTGAACATGAGATGCCAGGATGGGGGATATTTGGCAGCCACATTTGTGGTTGTATTGACTATGGCATCAAGAAGATATCCAAATAAGGCAAAGTGCAAGAGTAGAATGAATAAGATATATTTTCAAGAGAAAGTTTGAGTCACAGAACATCAAAGGTTTTCTTTTTTTTTTCTTTTTTTTTTGAGTTGGAGTCTCACTCTGTCGCCCAGACTGGAGTGCAGTGGCCGCTCCCGGCCACCGCAGCCTCGACCTGCTGGGCTCCAGTGATCCTTCCGCCTCAGCCTTCCGAGTAGCCGGAATTACAGGCATGCACTACCACGCCCAGCTGATTTTTTTGATTTATTGTGGAGATGAGGTCTCGCTGCCCAGGCGGGTCTCGAACCCGCGGGCTCAGGCAATCCACTCACCTCAGCCTCCCAAAGGCGCGGGATTACAGGCTGAGCCACCGAGCCCGGCTAAAGGTTTTCTTCCGTGTGCTCAACTGCCTCATTTTACACGTGATAAAATTGAGCTTCAGGGAGATAATGTTAGTTATTACATGATGAGGTAAGATAGCATCTGTGACTAGAATGTAGGTCCCAGACACACAGTGCAATTTTTTTGTAATAGTACATTACTATTTCCCAATTTTACTGAGAGTCATCATCAAGACACAACAAAATTCATTGATTTAATAAGGAAATGTTGAATAAGAAAACTTTCTTAAATTATCTAGTTATTCAAATTTTTTATTCTGTAGTAGATATGTATGCACATTTTTAATTGTACTATTTCTAAATGTTCTAAAAATTACTGTCATTCAAAATTTAATCAAAACCAAATAACATTTTTAATGTTTATCTTATCATAAATTATTAAATATATTTTAAGTAAAAATATATTGAGACTTTTGACTTTCAAATTTTAAGTTTCTTAGGCTTGGAAATACATTTAAATATACAAGAAAAGGCAAACTATCTAAAATTATTGGTTCAATTTACTCAAGGGATTTGCATTATAAGCCACTTCCTTGTCAACCACTTTTTAAAAATATATGTCAACTGCCTTCTTTATAGTTATCAGAATTGATGATGATACAACCAGTGAATTTTTAAATTATGCTTTTGTTTGTCATATTTTGTCATCTTTATCTCAAACCACTTCATTGCTCTGGCTATCTTCAATGTTTATGTGAATTTCCTTCCCTCCACAACTATCTTCTGCCATGGTCACACATAACACTAAATAAACATAAAATTGTAATTTATAACTGCCGCCTTTATAGATTCTTAGGTTTACTATTCCCATTATACCTGTCCTCTGACCTTGTGAGGACTTCCAATCTATTGAAATTTCTGTTTTCCCATGTCAGCTTCCTGTCATTTTTACTTCTCACACAATGAAGATTAATTAGATTTACTCATGTTTAATTAACTTTATTTCATTTATTCATGTTTTGCTTACTTGTTCAACAATTCCAATCTGAAAATTGCTGGTGATCCAGTCCAGTCATGCTACATGTAATTTTTTTCTACTTCCAGATACAGACCTTCCAGTGGTAATGGTGGTGATGTTCAGGGAGAAAAGATAATCCAGGATATGTTATTAATTGAGTCTCTTATCTCCGAACTCAGAAAGGACCTGACCTCAATTCCTGACTTAGTGCTCTGTGTCAATTAGTATCAGAGTATGCTCACTAATGGAAGCAGGACATGAAAAACCGTACTGCACACCAAAGAAACTGTATCTATTCTATGAGTCAATTAATGGCTTTGGGATCTTTATATGTACTGCCTTTCACACAGAACAAGATAAATTAAAAATATATTAAGAAATCTTGGGAGGAGCTTAAAATGGCAGCCGACAGGTTACACTGTAAAAATCTCCGTGAGGCTAGTGACAATAGGAACTCTCCATGTGAGTAGGTGAGCGCTGGTGGGTGCGTGAAGGTTCATCTGATGGGATACTCAGCCTGGGTCCCCCCTCTGAGGGCAATTGCAAGCTCCCATCACCCTGAAATTAGAGCTCAGCGCCCAAGAATGCAGCAGCAATATCTGCTGCAGGATGCGCCTGAGAAAAGCCTGCTAAATCCAGCAGATTCCCAGCACCTGGCGCCCAGCACACACCATCACCTGGCATACTGGACCCACTGGAGTGCAGGATTTGATTTTTGGAGAGAGAGCATTGGGGGAATCCAGAGAGAGAAATGCATACCTGGTAAGGAGCCACCCACAGCAGCCATTTTCTAGGCAGAAACTTGCATTGCTCCACCCAGCTCCCCCCTAGTTCCCCCCCAGCCTCTGACCCGTTGCCTAAGAAACACACAAAAAATTGCCCCAGGTGCTCCCTTAGCATTGGAATAGGAAAGAGACCTAAAAAGACTCTGGAAGGGGCTACCTACACAACCCAGCAATTCCATTTCTGTGAATGGCAGATCAACTACTCAGGGCTGGATTGTGGTCCAGAGGAAATATCCTGAGAACACAAACTTCAGAGGGGCCTGAGAGTGCTGAGTTCCAGGGATCCCACCCCCTATCCTGATCCAACCATGGGACAAAGGGTGTGGCCAGAAAAGGATGCAGAAGAACTCCATAGAGATCAGTGCTGAGTCCTGTCTGAAATAAACGCCCTCCTCCCCAGCAATCCTCTGAATGTCAGACCCACATAGCTGGGCCACTACTGAGAGGATCAAACCCAGATGGAGCCTGGGCATCAGTCGCAATAGGAGAAACTCATTCCAGGATAAGCCTGGCTGGGGCATCCTCATGAGAGTACATACCTGAGGAAAAGACTATCCTGCAGAACCCCACCAGAGATCTCCCTGACCATAGGCGAATGGGAGGGGAGAACCACAGTTCCACACACCTCACTGCCCTTCCTCCTTCCTTACTCCACTCCCTGAGGAGAGAGTGAAAGAGGGGGTTTTGAGCTGGGCTCCGTGGCTCAGCCTGTAATCCCGTGCTTTGGGAGGCTGAGGTGAGTGGATTGCCTGAGCCCGCGGGTTCAAGACCCACCTGAGCAACTTGGTGAGACCTCATCTCTACAATAAATCAAAAAATCAACTGGGTGTGGTAGCGCATGCCTGTAATTCTGGATACTCGGAAGGCTGAGGTGGAAGGATCGCTGGAGCCTAGCAGGTCAAGGCTGCGGTGGCCGGGAGCAGCCCCTGCACTCCAGTCTGGGAGACACAGTGGGACTCCAACTCAAAAAAAAAAAAAAAAAGAGGTAACTTTGCAGGAGAGATCTGATTAGAGGAGCAACTACAGAGCCTGCCACAAGACCTCAGGTTTTTTTGGCTCTGTTTTTGTTTTTCTTTTTTGTTCTGCTTTTTTTTTTTTCAAATTTTCAATTATTTTTTCATTTTAAAAAATTTCTGACTGTTTGTTAGCTCATCTATTTAAAAAATACTTTTCCTTTGTGCATGAATGTGTATGTGAGGCTTTGAACTGCCTCCCCTCCCAAATTTTTTTTCTTTCTTTTCTTTCTCTGTTTCTTTCTGCTTTTATTTGTAATTCTCTATGTGTGTATGCAAATAATTGAGTTTTCATCTTTTGATTTTGCTGTTGGTTTTTGCCCTTTTGTTTTTCTGGGGTTTCTTTTTTTAATATTCATTTTTTTACAATTTAAAGAATGTGTCAATATATGTGTGAGGTATGAGGGTTCCACCTGAATCCCCCCACCATTTTTTTCTTTTTTTTTCCTGTTTCCTCCCCCCCCCACTTTGGTCTTCTTGACTTTCTTCTCTATATACTTTGTACTAGGCATGTGTGTGTGTTTAGTTTTCTTGGGGTTTTTTCTGTTGTTGTGGTTTGTTGTGTCTTGCTTTGATATTATTGCAGGTTGTTTTGTGGTGTGGGCTGGTTTCTGCTTTGCATCATCATACAGAGTGGTGGTGGGGTGTGGATCTCAGGGAAAACATACCACAATAAGTGAACATTTTAAATTGCAAGTAGCATCTGACTCCCAGCACACCATCCCCCACTTTACTCAGATTTCAAAAAACTACCAATAACAGGAAAGCTTCCCATCCACCATCCTATTTCAAAATAGAACAAATCCAGAGCCTGCATCAGGAAAGAATAGAGGACTGAGCAAATATCAGAAGGGAAAGCCTCTCCCACTGACACTGAATAACAGAACTAAAGAAAGAGAGAGAGAGAGGAGAGAGAGAGAGAGAGATCTGTCAAAAATGAGAAAAAGTCAAAGGAAGTCCACCAGAGACAAAACTCCTGAGAAATCAGACCTTGGTGTCCAAACAATGGAAGTCACCAATGACTGGCCCCAGAATATGACAGGGATCAGGGAATGGCTGGAAAGAGTGAATAGGACACAAGAAAGACAAGATGCAACATTGAAAGAACTTGTAACAGAGATTCTGGCAATAAAAAACTTCATCCAGGAAATAAATAACAAGATGACAAGCATGGAAAGCAGAATCAATCCAGCTGAAGAAAGAATTTCAGAACTTGAAGATCAGAACATGGAATTAACCTGATCTATAAAAAACATAGAAAAAAGACTCCAAAAGAAGGAACAAAGCCTACAAGAGATGTGTGATTATATCAAGTGGCTGAACCTACACCTGATTGGTATCCCAGAAGAAAGGGAAAATGAGAACAATTTGGAACAAGTGTTCCAGGAGGTAATCCAAGAAAACTTTCCCCATCTCACCAGAGATGTGACCAGCCAAGCACTAGAGATACAGAGAACCCCCACAAGACATCAAATGAGAAGACCAACCCTTAGACACATAATAATTCACCTACACAAAGTAGGCACAAAAGAAAACATCCTAAAGGCAGCAAGAAAGAAAAGTCAGACTACCTACTGGGGAAAACCAATCATAATAGCAGCAGACTTATTGACAGAAATACTACAAGCAAGAAGGGATTGGAGCCCTATATTCAAAGTCCTCAAAGATAAGCAATTTAAACCAAGAATTTCCTATCCAGACAAGTTCAGCTTTATCAGTGATGGAGAATTAAAATCCTTCCCAGACATCTAATCCCTGAGAGGTTATACAGCTTCCAGACCAGCTCTACAAGAGACACATAAAAAGGTATTAAGCACAGAAGAAAGAAAAAAATAGAATCACTACACACTTCCCAAGAGAACAGCAGAGCACAGAATCAACAGAGAATACAGTGCAACAAGAAACTTGAAAACACACGCATACACTAACCCCAAAGCCAAAAGAAAACAAGCAAGCAAAGAAAAACATTATAAGAATCTCATGACAGGGATAAGCAATCACATTGCAATAATCAGCCTGAATGTGAATCGACTAAACGCACCACTGAAAAGACACAAAATGGCAGATTGCATAAGAATCCATGACCCCATTATTTGCTGCATCCAGTAGACTCATTTCACTACAAAGGATGCACACAGACTCAAAGTTAAAGGATGGAAAATGAATTTCCAGGCAAATAGATCAAAAAAGGGCAGGAGTTGCAATCTTAATATCAGACAAAACAATCTTTAAGCTATCAAAAATTTAAAAAGATGCAAAAGATCACTACATAATGATAAAAGGGTCAATCCATCAGCAAGAAATATCCATCCTAAACACATATGCACCCAACACAGGAGCACCAGCATTAATAAAACAACTACTAAATAAATTTTAAAAAGATATTGACTCAAACACTATTATAGCAGGGGACTTGAATACCCCACTGACAGCCATAGATAAATCATTGAGGCAAAAAATCAACAAAGAGATCCAGAACCTAAACTTGACAATTGACCAAACGGACTTAATAGATACGTACAGATTATTCCACCCAATAACCACAGAATATACATTCTACTCATCACCACATGGAACATACTCCAAGATTGATCACATCCTTGGTCATAAATCAAGTATAAACAAGTTCCATAAGGTTGAAATCTTGCCACGTACATTCTCAGACCACAGTGGAATAAAAATGAATATCAAAACCAACAACACTTCCCCAAAGCCCAAAAAGACATGGATATTAAACAGCATGATGCTGAACAATGAATGGGTCAACACTGAAATCAGAGAATAAATTGAAAAATTCCTGGAAACATAGGAAAATGAAGAAACATCTTACCAAAACCTCTGGGATGCCAAGAAATCAGTTCTAAGAAAGGAATTTATATCTCTACAAGCACACATCAAGAAAATGGAAAGATCACAAGGGGAGAGCCTAACAAATCACTTAAGGGAGCTGAAACGAGAAGACCAAATCACAAAAATAAGAGTCTAAATACGGGACATAGAAGAAAAATATTATAGAAAACATCAGCAAAATGAAAAGCTGGTTCTTTGAATTAACAAGATTGATGGGTCTCTAAACAGAAAGACCAAGAAAAAGAGAGAAAAAGCACAACAAAACACAATTAGGAATACAAAAGATCAAATCAAAACTGACCCCAAAGAAATACAAAGGATTATCAGAGATTACTATATACACCTATATGGAAACAAACTTGATAGCCTAGATGAAATACAGGTCTTTCTGACATCACACAACCTCCCCAGGTTAAAACAAGAAGATATTGAGACACTCAATAAGCCAATAACAACCTAGGAAATTGATTCTGTCATACGAAGACTACCTTCCAAAAAAAGCCCTGGACCGGATGGCTTTCCAGCAGAATTCTACAAAACGTAAAAGGAAGAGCTGATATCAATCCTACTGAAAGTATTCCAGGCAATTGAGAAAGATGGAATTCTCACCAAATCATTTTACGAAGCTCACATCACACTGACACCCAAACAGGATAAAAATCCAACAAAGAAAGAGAACTAACCGTACTCGGTGGCTCAACCTGCAATCCCGCACCTTGGGAGGCTGAGATGAGTGGATTGCCTGAGCCCGCGGGTTCGAGACCCACCTGGGCAACTTAGCGAGACCTCATCTCTACAATAAATCAAAAAATTAGCCAGGTGTGGTAGCACGCACCTGTAGTTCCAGCTACTTGGAAGGCTGAGGCAGAAGGATCGCCGGAGCCCAGCAGGTCGAGGCTGCGGTGGCTGGGAGCGGCCACTGCACTCCAGTCTGGGTGACAGAGTGAAACTCCAACTCAAAAAAAAAGAAAAGAAAGAAAACTACAGGCCAATATCCCTTATGAACATAGATGCAAAAATCCTCAACAAGATTCTAGCAAATCATACTCAAAAACATGTCTCAAAAATCATACACCATGACCAAGTAGGCTTCATCCCCAGGATACAGGGCTGGTTCAACATTTGCAAGACCATAAATGTCATTAAATACATCAACAGAAGTAAAAACAATAACCACATGATTATATCATTAGATGAAGAAAAAGTTTTTGATAAAATTCTGCATCCTTTCTTGATATAAACCCTCAAACATAGAAGGAACATATCTCAAAATAGTAAGTGCCATCTATGACAAACCCACAGCTAAAATATTGCTAAATGGACTGACACTAGAAACATTTCCCCTGAAAACTGAAACAAGGCAAGCCTGCCCACTTTCACCCCTCTTGTTCAATATTGTGTTGGTAGTCCTAGCTTGAGCAATTAGACAAGAGAAGGACATCAGGGGTATTCAAATAGGAAAAGAGGAAGTAAAGTTATCCCTCTTTGCTGATGATATCATCCTATACCTTGAAAATCCAAGAGAATCTGTGAAAAACCTGCTTGCACTGATAAAGGACTTTGGCAAAGTCTCAGGGTACAAAATAAAGGTGCAAAAGATAGTTGCTTTCCTATACACCAACAACAAGCAGGCAGAGACCCAAATAAAAAGCACAACCCCATTCACAATAGCCACCAAAAAAATGAAATACCTCAGCATCTTCCTAACCAGAGAAGTGAAAGACCTTTACAATGAGAATTACAAAACACTGCTCAAAGAAATCCAAGAAGACACAAACAAATGGAAAAATATTCCATGCTCATGGATAGGAAGAATCAACATTGTTAAGATGCCCATCCTTCCAAAGGTAATCTACAGATTCAACGCACTACCCATTAAGTTACCAACATCATTGTTCTCAGACCTGGAAATGACAATTCAGAAATTTATATGGCAACATAAACGACCATGAATAGCCAAAACAATCCTTAGCAAAAGAAACAAAGCATCACACTTCCCAGCTTCAAACTTTCCTATAAGGCTACAGTAATCAAAACAGCCTGGTATTGGTACAAGAACAGGCACATAGACCATTGAAACAGGATAAAGATTCTGGAAGCAAAGCTTCAATTCCTCAACCAACTCATCTTTGACAAAGCCTCCAACAACAACCACTGGGGAGAGGAGAACCTATTCGGTAAATGGTGCTGGGAAAACTGACTGAACACATGCACAAGATTCAAACAAGACCACTACCTCTCACCATACACAAAAATTAACTCCAAATGGATCAGAGACCTAAATGTAAAACCTCAAACTGTAAGAACCTTAGAAAATGCAGGAGATACTCTTATGGAAGTTGGAACTGGCAACCGATTCCTGATCAAAACCCGAAGTGCCCAGGCCATAAGAGATGAGATAGACAAGTGGAGCCTCATTAAACTGACAACCTTCTGCAAAGCCAAAGAAACCATCAAGAGAGCAGGGAGACAGCCCACAGAATGGGAAAAAATATTTGCCAACTGTATATCTGATGGCCTAATATCTAGGATCTACAAGGAACTCAAATGCTCCAAAAGGAAAAAAAACAAACAGCCCCTTTAAAAGTGGGCAAAAGACATGAATAGACACTTCTCAAAAGAAGATATATGGGCAGCCAACAGACACATGAAAAAGTGCTCAGCTTCACTCATCATCAGAGAAATGTAAATCAAAACCTCATTGAGATACCACCTAACCCCTGTAAGAATGGCCATCATTAATAAAACAAACAACAACAGATGCTGGCAAGGATGTGGAGAAAAAGGAATACTTCTACACTGCTGGTGGGAATGCAGACTAGTACAACTTCTTTGGAAGACAGTGTGGCAATTTCTGAAAGAACTAGAAATTCACCTTCCATATGACCCAGCAATTCTCCTACTGGGAATATACCCGGAGGAATTCAAACTATTCTACAAAAAAGATACCTACACATATATGTTTATTGCAGCTCTATTCACAATAGCAAAAACTTGGAACCAACTGTGTTGCCCATCGAAGCTGGACTGGATAAAAAATATGGTACATATACACAATGGGATACTATGCAGCCACAAAGAAGGACAAATATATGGACTTTGCAGCAAATTGGATGGATTTGGAGTTGATCATACTCAGTGATTTATCACAGAAATGAAGAACTGAGTTTTATATGTTTTCACTCATAAGGTGACCTTGAACAATTATAATGCTGTAAGAAAACGATTGGCAGTAGCAGAAAACTGTTAGGGAAAGGGGGTTGTGGGACTGGCAGTTGAGGGAAACTGCTAGGGGAGGGAGGGGCATATCTCATCATCAAGGGTACCTCCATGATCAATGTTTGTATACCTAACACTGAATTGTACCCCACATCTTTATAATAAATATTTTTTTTAAAAAAAGAAACATCTTGATATGCAATGAAACAACTTTTTGTCAGTAAATGTATATAATAGTGGTCCAAAAGTATTCGTGCCATAACCAATGACTCTAATATAGTTGCATTCTGATTATTAGTAATACAGTCAATCATGCTAAAACAGCAAAAACCAGATCCGGTTTTTGGTGGCTCACCTAAAAACCATGGTGGCTCCCACCTGAAATTCAGCAATTCGGAAGGCAGGGGTGGGAGAATTACTTGAGCCCAGGAGTCAGACCAGCTTAGGCAACATAGTAAGATCTCGTCTCTGCAAAAAAATGAAACAAATTAGCCAGGAGTGGTGGTGCTTGCCTGTAGTCTCGGCCACTAAGAAGGTTGAGGCTGGAGGAACACCTGAGGTCAGGAGTTCAAGACTGCAATAAGTTGTGATCATGATGACACCACTGCACAACAGCCTGGGTAACAGAGTGAGACTCCAATTCTTAATGAATAAAAGTATGAATGAATGAATGAATGAATGAATGAATGAATAAATAAATCAGCAAAAGACAAAGATGAGTATTTCAAAATTAACCACCAAACAAAAATTTTGTGGCACTGAAATTCAGAATGCCACATTAAGCTTAGGTTTAAAAAGTAAAAACTATAAAATATTAAAATAGTAATGATGAATATTGAAGACAATTTCTATTTTAGGTCAAATAATTGCTTCATCTAAGCTAACTTTTATTAAAGCAATATTTTCTAATAGCAATAATGCTTAACATTTTAGTGATTTCACTAAAGTACTATATTTCAGATTGATCATGTCATTTCTGAATACATCAAGAGAATCATTTGAATTGTGAATAGTTACTAATATTAGCAGATGCTTAAAATACTTAAATTAATTTACAGTATTAGTGTTTTGGTAGCTGAAGTAACATACTGGTGAAAACTAGGTTTTACCCAAAAGACAAACCTATCAATATCTATAGCCATATTCACATCCATATCTATATCTGTGCTTGCATGTTAGTTATAAAATGATAAATGTGTGGCCGTATTGTCTATTGCAGTTTCTTTAAAAATCTTTATCTTTATAAGAATGAAGAACAGATTTGATTTTTTAAAACTAACTTCCAAGGAATAGTTACTACAAATAACTCTTGAGTTGTCACAGCAAAGTAATAATAATCTCAATTTTATATTATATTTTGACCAAACACATTTTCCCAAAGGTAAATGACTTTTGCCTTTTAAAATGCTACTTTCTGACCAGATTCGGTGGCTGAGCCTGTAATCCCAGCACTTTAGGAGGCCGAGGTGAGTGGATTGCCTGAGCCCGTGTGTTTAAGACACACTTGGGCAACTTGGTGAGAACTCATCTCTACAATAAATAAAAAATTAGCCGGGCATTGTAGGACATATTTGTAGTTCCGGCTACTTGGAAGGCTGAGGTGGAAGGATCGCGGGAGCCCAGCAGGTGGGGGCTGCAGTGGCCGGGAGCGTACTACTGCACTCCAGTCTGGGCGACAGAGTGAGACTCCAACTCAAAAAAATAAATAAAATAAAATAAAATGCTACTTTCTTAATGTTTTGGATTAAATATCTTGATGGTAATCGTCAAAAAATTCTATACAGAGTTATAAAGCGGTAAGTAGTTTAAATTCCATCTAAAGAATTTTCTTTCAAATTGTCTTAGCTTTTAGTTTTTAACTTGGAAAAAATATACTTATCTTTGAGAAAAAATGATGTTTATTTATCCAGGGTAGTGTTCCTTTCAATTTGCCTATATATATTTTACACTAAGTTTTTTTAAAGCACGTGACTGTTTCCTCAGAAAATCACCAATGTGAAGACTCAAGTGAAAACATTTATAATTTTTTTGCAGTGAGATTTTGAGGTTTCTCTGCAAACAGAACAGTCTTCGTTTGTAGACTAGATAAAATAATTTCTACAACACACATATATTAGATACTATCAAGATATATGAGTAATTAACTCAGGTCTCCAGTCATCATTTTTTTTTATAATTTACAAGGACAGAGAGCATTAAACACAATAAAGTTCAATTAAATAAGTATTGTGATGCCACAAAAGAAAAGATAACTAATTTTGATTAAACTATGTAGAAAATGCTTCAATGTGTTCTGATTTTAACTGAAATATGAAATATTAATAGATTTTAAATATCCATAAAAATTAAACAAAAACCATTGTAAACAAAGAAAAAAAATACAATAGAGAGAGGAGACCTGCAGATGTATAGCATATTCAGAGAAGTTTGACTTTCTCTGTGGTATGAATACAGAACTTTGAATATTCTGCTTATTATTTTGCTACTATCTTGTTTTTTTATTTTTGTTTTTGTTTTTTTGAGTTGGAGTCTCTGTCGCCCAGACTGGAGTGCAGTGGCCGCTCCCGGCCACTGCAGCCTCGCCTGCTGGGCTCCGGCGATCCTTCCACCTCAGCCTTCCAAGTAGTCGGAATTACAGGCATGCGCTACCATGCCCGGCTGATTTTTTGATTTATTGTAGAGATGAGGTCTCGCTGCCCAGGCGGGTCTCGAACCCGCGGGCTCAGGCAATCCACTCACCTAAGCCTCCCAAAGGCGTGGGATTACAGGCTGAGCCACCGAGCCCGGTTATTTTGCTACTATCTTGAGACCCCTACACTCTCATTTTTCATCACCTATTCACAAGCTCTGAGAGTAGTGGTTTTCAAAATTGCACACAAGAAACATGTTAGGAATCTGTTTAAAAATAAAATTTTCATATCTCATCTCAAGAGACTATCTCAGTAGTTTTGAGGTCAAACTTAAGAATCTATTTTTAAAAAGGATTACAAATGATCCTGCTGGTGGTGATTCATGGCCTGCGATTTGAGAAACACTGACTGTGAAGTTAATAAAAATGTGGAATACATTGAATCAAAAATATATGCAGGGTTGTCAGAACTTCATAGGTTAAAACTAAGCAACAAAAGTAAGTCCATACCAAATGATTTTAGTATTGATAATCTAAAAATGCAGATTTCTTACAGAAAGTTAACTAATGATAACTATGTCATTAAATAGCATTGATTAAGCACTTGTTTTGTGAAGCATTATTCTAAGATTTGCATATATTAACTCATTTAATTTGTCTCTATGAGTTAGCTTTATTAGTATTTTCACTTTACAGATCAGCAAACTAAAAAATAGAGAATTTTAATAAATTTGCCAGAGTTTATACAAGAGTTGTAGTAGTATTACATGAGAAAGAAACATAATCATTTTCATACTATCTGATGCCCATATGTTTTTCCCCCTTCTTGCCCCTATTTCTTGTCTTTGAAAAATAAATTTAATGGATCAAATTTATAGGATTAAAATAGGCAAGGACTTACTACTAATCATTGTAAACATGGAATTATACATACAAAAAAGTTGAGGTTATACTTTTTAAAAACATATATATCTAGAAAGGGATTATTTATTGGATGACCATGAGTGCCATACTGATAATATATCAGCTTATCCAACAAGGAAGTAATAAGGATTACCTTCCTTATTGTTTCCCATGATATTATCAGCTGTGTATATATTTCATTCTATATCTACAGTCGCTATAGTTTCTTTAATTAAGCATTTATACTTTCCATTTCTTCTACTATTTCTTTCATTCTGCCTTTTACTAATTCACTTAGTTACTTGATATTCAAAGTGTGGTGTAGTCCTCCAAGCATCAACATGGGCATCACCTGAGAACTTGTGAGAAATAAAGTGTCTCAAGATTCTTCACTCCAAACCTCTTGAATCAGAATTTGCCTTTTTACAAGGTCACATGGTGGTTCGCATGCACATTAAAGTTTGAGAGGCAACTTCTTTCCCCAACCTTTTCTTTTTCTAATAAAGCATTGCTAAAAAAAAATCAAATCTATTCACCACCTTGCAATTGTTGCCACCAGAATACAGTCTGATGTTACTCAGATAGAACGAAACATCTTCATTTCTATTTTCCACAACTCACCTTCATAAATTTTATGTTCCAGTTTAAGTACAGTCATGTGCTGCATTATGGACCTCATATACAACAATGGGCCTCATGTACAATGATCCAAGAAGATTATAATAGAGATGAAAAATCCCTGTCGCCTAGTGATATCTTGCTGATACCGATATCATGTGTAGGCCTGAATTAATATGTGTTTGTTTATATGTTTTCAAATAAAACCTTAAAAAGTAAAAGAAAAATTAAAAATAGAAAAAAATTTAAAATATAAGAATATAAATAAGAATATTTTTGTACAAATATGCAATGTGTGTTTTAAGTTAAGTGTTACTACAAGAGTCAAAAAGATTTAAAAAAAGTTTATAAAGTAAAACAATTACAGTAAGCTAAAATTAAATTATTATTGAAGAAATGAAAGTTTTTTATAAGTTTAGTGTAGCCTAAGTGCACAGTGCTTATAAAGTCTACAGTGGTGTACAGTCATGTCCTAGGCCTTCACATTCACACACCATTTACTCACTGGCTCACCCAGAGCAACTTCAGTCCCATAAGCTCCATTCATAGTAAGTACTCTTTCCAAATGTACCTTTTTTAGTGTTTATAGTGTATTTTTGGTGTCCATTTTCTATGTTTATGTATGTTTAAATACACAAGTACTTATCATTCTGCTTCAATTGCCTACTGTATTCAGTATAATATAGTAAAATGCTCTACATGTTTGTAGTTTACAAGCAGCAGACTATCCCATACAGCCTAGATGTGTAGTAGGCTATACCATATGAGTTTGTATAAGAGCATTTCATGATGTTTGCACAATGACAAAATCATATACTAATATATTTCTCAGAACCTATCCTTATCACTAAGCGCTGCATGATTGTACTTTGTATTTTTCATGCATATAACATGTATTTTTTTCATCTTTATGCGTTTTGAGTATTCTGTTTTTTACATCTGCAATGCCTTTATCCCTCATTTTCACAAACATCAGTCATAACAATTTAGTTCAAATACCATCTTCTTAATTAAATAAAAAGTGCACATATGAAACTATGACAGAGACTTCTAATGCTCATTTATATCTTATTATCCTTTTAGTTGAGATGCATAGAAGGATGATACTTCTCTACTCCTGTGAGTCAATTAGGCAGGGTCATGTGACTAGTTCTGGCTTATATTTACAGGTATCATTTAATTGCTGGTACAAGACCCTCTAGTACTCATGGAAGACACCAGGTGTTGAAATGATATAATCATAAGATCAAAACAGTTTAGATTTCTGAGCTGTAGAGTTACTCAAACCTCAGAGTATTTTGCATGCATCTGTATTTAGCTGATGAGAATTTAGAGTTGTTGCTTATCACAACATAGCCAAGTGTATTCTGACTAACAAATAGATCTTTCACAACAAAGTTTTAGAGATTGGTAGATAAGAAAAGAATGGTTAGACTTAAACCATATTTTGGAGGAAGGAATGACAATGAGTTGCTAAATAACAGGGAGTAGTTGGATGAAGAAAAGTGAAGAATGTAGCTCTAAATATACATATCTTTATTACTATAAAGGACTGGATGATGGTAACTTTAATAATAATAGAAAATTAGGGGAGTTCTTTTCAAAGACATTAGTATTTACAAAGTAAAGTGTAATGTAAAAATTATATAAGCTCAAGAGATCAATTGTACATTACTGGTGTTAACTGTAGTGAATGCCAATACACTGTATACTTAAAATTACTCAGAGTAGATTTTTAGTATTATCACCAAAAAATGAGTATGTAAGGTTAATCAGCTAGATTTAGTCATTTCACAATGCGTACACATCAAAACATCATGTTGTACACCATAAATACAAATGATTTTTTCAATTAAAAAATAAAAAATATATACATGTACTGATTTTAATATTTTCCTGAATGGCAAGTGTAATGTGAAACCCATATTGAAAGAGAAAAAAAAGAAAGAAAAGAAAAGAAAGCTATTTTAGCTATAGCCAGCTGGATGGTACAGTTATTTGGAAAACACTTTTACGTTTTTAAATAAAAACACTCATCATATGACCCAGCAATTCCACTCTTGCATATTTACCCAAATAAAATGAAAAATTATACTTGCATAAAAACCTGTATGCAAACATTAATAGTGGCTTTATTTATAGTCTTCTAAAGTTGAAAAGAAGCCAAATGTCTTTCATATGAGGAATGCATAAAACTAAGGCATGTCTATATCATGGACTACTACTCAGCAATAAAAAATAATAAGCTGATACACATAGACAAATACAATAAAAAATAAATAAAGATAAATATCACCTTTATACCAACTGAAAATATGTTTTTTTCAGTTTATTTCCTTCTCATTTGATACAAAGAATTATGCTTAGGAAAGAAAGAGAGATGACTGTTTATAGAATGCCAAAACTTAAATCAGGACTATTATCTAAGAGAAGGGTAATTGACATTGAAAGGGGAAAATAAACGACTACAAGACCAAATAGTTGGAATTATCAGCTTCTACAGATAGATTCAAATGGTGACATACTCAAGTTTTTGAGAGTTATACATAATAGAAGCTCACTAAATGTTTATTAAATTGAATTAAATTTCATTGTACATCCAAAATGTGATAACTCATGTTTGCTGACAAGTCACTACTGTCGGTATTAGAATAACAGCATGCTTTTCTTGGAATTTCTTATACATTCTGTTTAACTAAATATACACAGATTCTATGCTGGAGCTCAGAGAATAATACCTCCAAAGTATAGTTCTTTGGCATGCTGAGCACTTTTGAATGAAAGGAATTAGAAGGAATGTCTTAGGAAGACTTTTTAACCTTATTTTTTTCTCCTCCCTCACAAGTGTAGAAATGGGTTCTTTCTGGAAGTTCCCTTATTTGAATGAGAAAAACTTCTTCTAAAATAATTACCTTTTGTCTTTGCAATTGCCTCCCTAGAAATCTCATCAAATAACCAGGAAAGATTAACCACCAGAGAAGACAAAAGGTTAAAAATTGTTACCACACCCATACTTTTTATCCATTCTTCTGAGGGCAGCTCTGAGAGATTACATGGGAGGCATTATCTGCATAATAAAATAATCTTTGTCCACAGTGAAGTTCTGCTGCTCACCTTTCTGAATTTGTCACCATCTCCCTCAGACCTCAGAGGAATTTTGTTCCAGATCTTAATCTATTCTTCAGTTTCCAAAAATGAAATCATTTACAAAGTAGCGTCTGCTCTTTGAGTTCATTCAATTCTCCTAAAAATTATTTAGAGTCCCGCAAAATTGCTATGTCTCCTCATTTTCCACTCCCCTATGAAGAACAACACATAAGATCTGAAACTTATGGGTTGCTGGATAATCACTCTCCTGGGATTTTCTTCCTGCACATTAAAAAATGTGTATGACTTTTCTCCTGTTAATTTATTATCAGTTTATTTTAGCATGCCTTCAGCAGGCAGAAGGAAAGCTTTCCCTTTGCCCCTACTTCTGCGACTGTGTCAGATAAAAATGAAGACGCGGCTGGGCACGGTGCCTCAAGCCTGTAATCACAGCACTTTGGGTGGCCAAGGTGAGAGGATTGCCTGAGCCCACAGGCTCAAGACCAGCCTGGGCAACTTGTTGAGACCTCATTTCTACAATAAATCAAAAAATTAGCTAGGGGTGATTCCTGTGGTTCTGGTTACACGAAAGACTGAGGCAGAAGAATCGCCTGAGCCCAATGGGTCAATGCTGGGGTGGCCATGAGTGTGCCACTGCACTACAGCCTGAACAGCATAGTGAGACTCTAACTCAAAAAAAAAAAAGAAGACGCAATTTGTTGTCACTGAGAAAAATTTATTTTAAAAAAGAAAATAAAATTTGTCTGTTTCTTAGAAAATATCTATAGAACACATTTCTAGTGGGCATAGAATACATAAATCTAATGCAGTCTTAGGCACACTGATTTTGTAATGGCTAACTAGTAAATATTTTTTTATTTTGTGGGCCATATTGTCTTTCAAACAACTAGTCAATTCTGCCATCGTATTGTGAAAGTAACCATACACAATGTGTGAATTAATCAGCATGTTTAGCAACCCTGCCATCCATGAAAAACAGAATTAAAGAAGAGGGGAAAAAAAGGAAAAAGAGAGGAGAAAAATCTATATAGGTGAAGAAAAAACAAAAGAAGAATATGGATCTCACACAGACCCCGAGATGTCAGACACTGAGAAAACAGACTTCGGCAGCAAACAATGAAGTGCCTCCAGAATGACTGGCCTCAATTCACAAATCCAGATATCAAGACATTAATAGAAATAATAAATAGAATCAAGAAGAGACAAGAGGGAAGAATGAAGGAGTTGATAACTCACATAGCAGCAATAAAGAATACAGTGACTGAAACAAATAACAAACTAATAAGCATGAAAAGCAGAATTAGCCAAACAGAAGAAAAAATCTCAGAGCTTGAGGACCAAAATATAGAACTAACCCAACCTGTCAAAAGCATAGAAAAGAAGCTTAAGAAGACAGAAGTAAACCTTCAAGAGATGAATGATTTTTTCAAGAGGCCGAACTTGAGTAATTATACTCCCTGAGGCAGAAAAAGAGAAATAGAGACCACCCTGGAACAAACGTTCCGTGATATTATTCAAGAAAACTTCCCGCATCTTATCAGGTATGTAAAAATTCACACACAAGAGATCCAGAGAACTCCTGCAAGACAACAAATGAGAAGACCAACTCCTAGATACATAATAATTCACCTAAACAAAGTAGATATAAAAGAAAAAATCCTAAAGGCAGCAAGAGAAAAAGTTAGACTACCTACTGGGGAAGACCAATTAGAAAAGCAGCAGATTTAACTACAGAAACACTTCAGGCTAACAGCATGGAGCCCTGAGGGGCCTGAGAAACATCACTAAAAGCTTCTTTTGCGTTCTCTTTAGAAACAAGCACTTCAGGATAAGAGAAAAGTAACGAGGACATCTGGACAAGGGAGGCGATCACGGGACTCTGAAGAACATAAAAACCTAAGATGAGAAAATTCCTGACACATGAAGAAATTTACACTTAAAGAAACTTTCTTGAGACATTTTAAGGACTGTAATTCGGGACATTGGACTGAAAGTATCATTGTTGGCTTTATGAATAAGACTTGTTGTCTAAATGTTTATGGGAATCTTGGTTTGTTTGCTACTAAGACCACTAGATGGTAACTTTTAGAAGATATGTACGTGAAGGAATTTTCTTTGTCTTGCCCCTTTACAAATGGTATAAAAGCTCTGTGTTAATTAACATTAAATTGTCATTTGTTCAGGAAGCAGGTGTCCGAGTCTATTATCTTCATCCTTCGCGTATCCGTCTCTCCTTCAGAACATCTCACGACCCTTGCGGGGTGGGCCCCCACAGAGCCCAATCTTCAAAGTTCTCAAAGATAAACAATTTCAACCAAGAATAACCTACTCAGATAAGCTAAGCTTCTTCAGCAAGGGAGAAGTAAAATCTTTCCCAGACATTCGGTCCCTAAGATCTTACACTGCCTCTAGACCACATCTACAAGGAACACTTAAGAAAGCATTAAACACAGAGGAAAGGAAAAAAGGATGACAACGTTCTTCACAATGGTGCAGGAAAAAGAATGAAAACACACATGAATAAACCCAAAAATCAAAAGAAAGACAACAAGCAACAACAACAACAACTCTATAAGAACATTATGACTGAGATAAACTCTCACATTTCAATAATTAGCCTGAATGTAAGTGGGCTAAATGTACTACTGAAAAGACATAGAATGGCAAAATGGATAAAATATCATGAGGCAACAATATATTTTCTCCAAGAGACTCATCTCACCAGAAAGTTCACTCACAGACACAAAGTAAGAAGATGGGAAGCAAAGTTTCAAGCCGATGGAACACAAAAGAAAGCTGGAGTTGCAATCTTAATATCAGACAAAATACCCTTTAAGCTATCAAAATTTTTAAAAAGATACAAAAGGTCAATACATAATGATAAAGGGTTCAATTCATCAACAAGAATTATCCATTCTAAACATAAATGCACCCAACATAGGAGCATCGACTTTCACAAAACAGCTTCTAGACAAACTTTAAAAAAAATTGACTATAACACTATCATAGCTGAGGACTTTAATTCCCCACTCACAACCCTAGACAGATCATCAAGACAAAAAATCAGCAAGGAGATCCAGAACCTCAATGTGACTCTTGACCAAATGGACTGAATTGATACCTACAGAACACTCCACCCAACAACCATAGAATATACATTCTACTCATTACCACATGGAACATACTGTACGATAGACCACATCTCTGGCCATAAATCAAGCATAAACAAATTTCAAAAGATTGAAATTTTTCCATGCATCTTCTCAGACCATAGTGGAATAAAAATAAATATCAACACCAACAAAGTTCCCCCAAAACACAGAAAGACATGGAGACTAAACAGCAAGATGATAAACAACTTCTGGGTCAACATGGAAATCAAAACAGAGATTAAAAGATGCCTGGAAACAAATGAAAATGAAGAAATGTCTTTCAAAAATCTTTGGGAATTCATGAAAATAGTAGTAAGGGGGGATTCACATCTCTATAAACGTACCTGAAGAAAAAAGAAAGATCACAAGTTAACAGCCTAACAATTCACCTAAGAAGGCTGGAAATGAACAACCATCAAAACCCTATATACAGCAGAAGAATCCGGATCACCAAAATAAAAGCCCAAATCAGGAACATAAAAGACAAAAAGATAATACCAAAAATCAATGAAACAAAAAAGCTGGTTCTTTGAAAAGATAAACAAGATTGATGTTCCCCTAGTTAGACTGACCAAGAAAAGGAACGAAAAAACCCAAATAAACACTATCAGAAACACAAAAGATCAAATCACATCTGATCCCGAAGAAATACAAAAGGTTATCAGAGACTACTATGTACACTTGTATGGAAACAAACTTGAAAACCTAAAGGAAATGGAGGACTTTCTGATATCCCACAGCTTCCCTAGGCTGAAACAAGAAGAAATTGAGACCCTGAATAGACCAATAACAATACAGGAAATTGATTATGTCATAAGAAAACTACGTGTAAAATAAAGTCCTGGATCAGATGGCTTTCCAACAGAATTCTACAAAACATATAAGGAGGAACACATAGAAAACTTATTGAAAATGTTCCAGGCGATTGAGAACAATGGAACTCTCCCAAAATCATTTTATGAAGTTAACATCACATTGACATAAGCCAGGTAAAGACCCAAAAAAGAAAGAGAACTACAGGTCAATATACTTGATGAACATAGATGCTAAAATTCTCAACAAGATCCTAGCAAACCAGATTACACAACATATATCAAAAATCATCCACCATGACCAAGTAGGCTTCTTCCCCGGATGCAAGGCTGGTTCAACATTCATAAGACTATAAACATAATTAAACACATAAACAATCATAAAAACTAAAACCACATGATTATATCATTAGATGTAGAAAAAGCTTTTGATAAAATCCAGCAACGCTTTTTGATAAAAACCCTCACACATCTAGGCATAGACGGAACATACCTCAAAATAGTAAATGCCATCTGCAAGAAACCCACAACCAGCATATTGCTAAACAGACAGAAATTGGAATTATTTCCCCCAAAAACTGGAACAAGATAAGGATACCCACTCTCAACCCTCCTGTTCACCATAGTTTTGGAAGTTCTAGCTAGAGCAATCAGAGAAGAGAAGGCAATCAGTGGTGTCCAAACAGGAAAAGAGGAAGTCAAGTTATCTCTCTTTGCAGATGGCATAATTCTATACATTGAAAACCCAAGATAAGATCTCAAAAACCACCTTGCACTGATAAAGGACTTTGGCAATGTCTCAGGGTATAAAATGAAACAGCAAAATACAATCACATTTGTGTATACCAATAGTAAACAAACAGAAAACCAAATAAAAAGCACAATTCAATTCATAATAGCCTCAAAAAAAAAAAAAGAAATACTTTGGCATCTTCCTAACCCGAGATGTAAAATATCTTTACAACGAAAACTTCAAAATACTGCTCAAAGAAATCAAAGATGACACAACAAAGTGGAAAAATATCCCATGCTCATGGATTGGAAGAATCAACTTTGTTAAGATGTCCATTCTACCTAAGGCAGTCTACAGATGCAATGTAAAACTCACAAAATTGCCAACAACTTTCTTCTTAGACCAAGAAACGACAATACAGGAATTCATATGGAAACATAAATAACCAAGAATAGCCAAAACAGTTCTCAGCAAAACAAAAACAAAAACAAAAAAACAAAGCAGGAGGTATCACACTCCAAGGCTTTAAACTTTATTATAAAGTACAATAATCAAAACAGCCTGGAATTGGTACAAGAACAGGCCTATAGACCAATGGAATAGAATTGAGATTCCAGAAGCAAAACTTCAATTTCTCAACCAACTCATCTTCGACAAAGCCTCCACCACCAACCACTGGGGAGAGGAGAACGTATTCATTAAATGGTGCTGGGAAAACTGGCTGACATATGCAGAATATTGAAACAGAACCCCTACCTATCTCCATACACCAAAATTAACTCTAAACGGATCAGAGACCTAAACCTAAAACCTCAAACTATAAGAACCTTAGAAAATGCAGGAGATACCCTTATGGAAGTTGGAATTGGCAACCAATTCCTGATCAAAACCCCAAGTGTCCAGCCCATAAGAGATAACATAGACAAGTAAGACCTCACCAAACTGACAAGCTTCTGCAAAGCCAAAGAAACCATCAAGAGAGCAGGGAGACCGCCCACCGACTGGGAAAAACTATTTGCCAACTCTTTGTCTGACAAAGGCCTAACATCTAGGATCTACAAGTAACTCAAACATTCTGAAAAGAAGAAAACAAACAGCCCCATTACAAAGGGGGCAAAAAATATGAATAGGCAGTTCTCAAAAGAAGACATATGAGCAACCAACAGATACATGAAAAAAAGTTCAGCCTCACTAGTCATCAAGGAGATGCAAATTAAAACTACACTGAGATACCACCTAGCTCCGGTCAGAATGGCCATCATCAATAACTCAAAAAATAACAGACACTGGAGAGGATGTGGTGAAAAGGGGGCACTTCACACTGTTGGTGGGAATGTAAACTAGTACAGTCTCTGTGGAAAACAGTGTGGCAATTCCTAAAATTTCTAGCAATCGACCTTCCATACAACCCGCAATCCCCTTACTGGAAATATACCCAGAAGAACTCAGATCACCCTATAAAAAAGATATCTGCACATGTATGTTTATCACAGTATTGTTCACAATAGCAAGAACATGGAACTAACTATGCTGCCTATCAAAAGAGGAGTGGATAATAAAATGTGATACATATACACAATGGAATATTACGCAGCCATAAAGAAGAACAAAATCATGAACTTTGCAGCAACCTGGATAGAATTAAATCTATAATATTGAGTGATCTTTCACAGAAACAAAGAACTATCACGTTTTCTCTCATAAGTGAACCTTGAATAAGTATTGTAATAACATAAGAAAAGGATTGGTAAACTGCGGGAAGGAGGGAGAGTGGTGGGATTGACAGTAGTGGAAATCTATCTGGAGAAGGGGGATACACCTCATCAACAAGGGTACCTGCACTTTGTTTTTTGGTTTTTTGTGTTTTTTTTTGAGTTGGAGTCTCACTCTGTCACCCAGACTGGAGTGCAGTGGCCACTCCCGGCTACTGCAGCCTCAACCTGCTGGGCTCCAAGCGATCCTTCTGCCTCAGCCTTCTGAGTAGCCAGAATTACAGGTGCGCGCTACCACACCCGGTTGATTTTTTGATTTATTGTAGAGATGAGGTCTCGCTGCCCAGGTGGGTCTCGAACCCGCGGGCTCAGGCAATCCACTCAGCCTCCCAAAGGCGCGAGATTACAGGCTGAGCCACCGAGCCTGGCTGCACTTTGAATATTTGTATACCTAACCCTGAATTGTACTCCATAATTTTGAAATAAAAAAGTAAAAAAAAAAAAAAAATCCATCTTGAGTGGAAAAAAAAAATCAGTATGGTTGTATTACAATACAACCTTCTTTACAAATACAGGAGGTAGGCCATGTTGATTTATGGGTGGCATATTTCTTACTGTTCTATATATTTTATTGACAAATAGTCTCTCTTTGTCACATTTTGACACAGAGAATCAAGGGTACATTTCACAGTAGTTGAAAAGGGGGAGATAAAAAAGAGACTGACTCCACTTGGAACTGGATCAGACAACTGTATTAAAGTTATTTAAAAATCAGAAAGTCATAGAAATTGAGTTTAACTTTGCTTATCAGGGAATGACTAGATGTGTGGGGGATAAATAAACTTGGGCCATAAAAAGGAAAGGATTAGAGGTATTGGAATCAGAAATATCTAAGTTCTAGCTCTAGTTAAGGCATTTACTAGGTTTGTGACAGTGCCTCAGTTGCTTTGCTTTAGCTTACTCTACTTTAAAATGAGTAAAAGATAGTACCTACCTTATAGTTTTTAATGTTGATGAAATAAGACAACACACAAAGAACATAGCCCTATGACTAGCATATAAGTCCTTAATAAATTTTAATTGCTAGTCACTGTAAAGATTAAGATTTAGCCATGGTCTGATATTTATAGGTTAATGTATATCGTACTTATTCATTATTTGTAATATTTCTCTGTAACATAAAATTCAACTGTCATTTTGTGTGTGTGTGTGTGTGTGGTGACGATCAAAGTGAGGTCTTCAAAAGAAAGTAAAGTTAATCCAAACTCAATGAGAAAATAGAAATGCCAGAAAAGAATTTAGAAACCCATCCGCTAGTCCATTTATCCAATCAATAGATGTATGCTTATTTTTCTGAGAAGCTTAGTTAATAGTTTTAGCTGGTACTCCCATGAGAATAGGGACTGACACTACTTTCCTATAGATATCTCCAGGGGTAATAGTCTATCTTGAGATTTAATGCTATAAATAATAATTTTCTCTTAGATACAGGTAAACTTAAATATTTTTAAGGTTTTGTGGTGAGAACATGGACTTTAAGAATGTGGGGAAGAGACTGGTTCTTGAATGTGAGTAAAGTACACAACAAGAACAAAATTATGTGAGATGAATTGTTGATAGGTTTGGATGAAGTCCTAAAGCTGAATTTTGAACCTCCTAGCAATCTCTGAGCTCAGAAGTTTGATGCTTCTTCCAGGGTAGTGAAGAAAGTGCTTAATTTATAACGATGCAAAGAAAAGAAAAAATTGGTTAGTGGGAAAATTAGCCTAAAGTTGCCTTCTTACATTTTAAGTTCATCCCAAGAGTTTCTCCACTCAGAACTAACTGTAACCTAACTGGTTGTGTAAACATATTAACCTACTCTTGTGCCAACCACCCAGTTTTAGTCAATCAAAGTCAACCAACTGTTCAAACAGGGTTCAAATAAGGCAAACACCAAACTGTACAAACTGTAATCTACTGATTGTTTCTGTACCTCACGTCTATTTTCTGTACATCTCTTTCCTTTTTCTGTCCATAAATCTTCTTTCACCACATGGCTGCACTGAAGAATCTCTGAATCTGCTGTGATTCTGGGGACTGCCCCATTGGAGAATCATTCTTTGCTCAATTATATTCTGTTAAACTTAATTTGTCAAAGATTTTTATTTTATCAATAGGTGTTTTTTTGTTCATGTTGAAGTAGAGCTCTCAAAGCAGGCTGACAATAGAACAAAGTAGCCGAAAGGAAACTTTGTTGCTCTTCATGAAAAGAAAAGAAGAATGTTTTGAATTTCTGCGATTTGAGAGTCTGGACGTTAAAGAAAGAAGGAAAGAAAGAAGGCTAGTAACTTAGCAAGAAGTTGTAGGGCTGAAGGTACAAAATTTACTATAGAAATATGCCTTGTGACAGAGAGAGCAACAAAAATTCATTATACTCAGCTGTTTTGTGTAACAGATAATTGAGGGAAAACAAGAAGCATAAACTGGATTATAAATTGAGAACCACATAAGATCCAAATTAAAGAATCTCTTAGGAGATAGAACAAGAATGAGGTTGAACATTCAATGAAAACAGAACTTCAGAGTTCTAAGAGTTAATTAGGAGTTAATCTGGTTGGTAGTGTGAGGAGCTCTTGGAATCTCATCCCAGTAAAATGACCATAATTGGTGAAAATAAATAAATTAAATAAATAAATAAATAAATAATAGCCATTTAAAGTATCTGAAAACTATCCTAAACACATATAGTAGATAGAATAATATTTGCTTAAGAAAATATACACTAAGAAGAGCAAAAGTCTGTAGTAATTGAGCTGTGACTATTCTTATCCATTCCCACCAGCTCTACATTATAGAAACTTCAATCTAAGTGCATGAGGCCAAAAAGATGATGCTGTCTCTTCCTATAGTTCCTAAGCAAGTTCTATAAATATTTCCAAGGGAGGAGAAGGTCACTAGCATTAGTCATCTCCCTAACTCTGTGTTGCTAGGGATATATTCCAGAAAAGTGGGGGAAAAGAGGCCAGAAGCTCCAAGTTTCCACTTGTAAGGCAAAAGCTCTATATCAGATGTGGCAGGCCAAGAACAGTAGGTCTTAATTGCTGCCTTCCCAGTTTGTTTATAAGGCAGAGATTCCCCACTTGGAGGGTCAAACTAAAATTACCAGGGGCTAATGTAAGGCTGGTTCGACATACAAAAATACTGTAATATATCATATAAATAGAAAAAAAGAACAGAAAATGCATAACTATTTCAATAGATTTAGATAAAGCATTTGACAAAGTTAAACACTTTTTCATGTTAAATACCCTTTAAAAAAAGAGACATTTTTTAACCTGATAAAGTATGTCTATAAAAGATTCACAGTTAACATCATATTTATTAGTGAAAGACTGAACACTTCTCCCTTAGAATAACAACACAAAAAACAAAATGCAGTAAGAAACAAAAGAAAAAATAGATAAATTGAACTTTATAAAAATTAAAAGCTGTTATATCTTAAATGATAACATCAAGATGGTGAAAAAGGCCAGACCCAGTGGCTCAGCTTGTAATCCCAGCACTTGGAAAGTCGAGGCAAGAAGACTGCTTGAACCCAGGAGTTTGAGACCAGCCCAGGTAATATAGCAAAATCTTGTCTTTATAAAAATTCTAAAACTTAGCCAGTTTGGTGGCACATGCTTGTAGTTCCAACTACTCAGGAGGCTAAAGCGGGAGGATTGCCTGAGTCCAGGAGGTCAAGGTTGACATGAGCTGAGATTGTGCTACTGTATTCCAGCCTGGGTGACAGAGTGAGACCCCGACCCCAATGTAAAAAAAAACAGTGAAACGATAATGAATGGGAGATAATATTTGCAAATCATTTGCCTGATAAGGGACTATTATGTCAAATACATAAAGAACCCTTATAATTCAATCATAAAAAGTCAAATAACTCAGCTAAAATGGGCAAAAGTTTTGAATAGATATGTCTTTAAAAAAGATGTACAAAATGACTAATAAACACATAAAATATGCTTAAAATCATTAAATTTGGGTACTCTTTATACTTTTTAAAATACTATAAATCATTGAATTTTACACTCTAACAAAGGTGAATTGTGTATTATGTGAGGAAAATAAGTTAATAAAAAGAAACTTATTTGTGTAAGCATCCAAGAATAGTCTGTGGAAGGGAAGGTGTTCCCATTGTACATCAGATGGGGGGCTGAAACCACTTTATTTAAATATTTAAGAAAGGACAATCAAGATGATTTCTAAAGTGAGGGCTTTCTTAGAAGGGATTGAGCCTATGGAAACCAGTTTGGGTTGACCCTAAATGATTACACTTGAGGCTATCACTAAATGACACCATTTGAAATTTGACAATATTTGAAATTGAATTTTAATTATGTCCAGATAAGAGGTATCAGGTGCAGTGCTATGTTAACCACCACTCTAAACTTAGTGCAATTTACCATCCTCATTGCCTTATTCAACAAGACAGTTTTGGCTTAAAGGATAAAGGACTTAGACATAACAGAGACGTTTTTCTAGTTCTGAGAAATATTTTAAGACTCAACACTAATCTTCTGAGATTGTTTTTTATCACAGTTCCAATTATGAGACTTCATTTGATCTCTTCCTGCCTAAGATAGTCTTCACTGATGCGTTATCATTTAGTGCAGGGGAATTAGTTCAAGTTGTGAAAATCTTTTTCTCAATTCAACTTATTTATTTTGGCATTATAGAATACAGCAACCTTCCCCACACAAGTAAGCTTCAGTTAAAGTCTTCTCACCATGTAACTAGACTTATAACTGAAAGTAGAAACACTTTGAACCCTTTCTTCACAACATCCAAATCTATATTTGAGAGCTGTATCAGCAATAAGCACAAGTGAATAAGACAATTTCCATCATTGCCAAATGTAAATATCCATGATTCATTCATCCCATGATGTCATAACAAATTTCCAGTATTAAATGAGGGACTCTGTGTTCATATGCAGGCATTTTAACTTAAATAATATTGACAGATTAAAAGAGAAAAAGTATAACATTAGGGACATTCACTGTGTGTCTGTGATCTAACACTGGGGTTGAGTCTTTGTCATTTTGTTTGATGATATAATATTTAGTAGCCCTGAAAATTCTATTGAAATCTTTGGGTATTTATATAAACAGAACTAAATACAATTATCCTGTTTAACATTTAAAACTACATTTCTTTTAATAGTTCTATGTGCTCAACTAGGTTATTAATTAGATAAAATATTGCTAGCTATTTTTCCCCCAATAATGACTATGTTGAAAATGAATCACAAATGAAATTTTCCAATTATCCTTTTTTCCAAAGAAAAGTATCCAAAAATGTGGTGTATGAAAGCAAATAATTTGATTTTCTTATTTTCTAGCTTATTTTTTATTAGTAGCCATAATCTAGAATCATGTTGGGAATGAATATCAGTCAGTTGATGTTTACATCCACAGCCATGTTAATAAATAAAGGACATAAACAGTCAATAAATGATAAGTTTTCATTATCTTTATGTTAGTCATCTCCTCAGTTATTTTCTATGCAGTTAATGATTAATAGAGTAATTAAGTATCAAAAAGTAACATAATAGTCATTTATTTTAGAGTTGCATGTTTTTTAAATGGAAAGTAAAAATTTCAAATGAAAACCAAAGAGTTCTCACTCTCACGCTTCTGGACTCTAGTTGGACAGAAATATTATCTTTAAAAGAACAGTATAGATGAATATAGCTGTTACAATGGGGATTTCAGACAGCTTCTATACTGTTTACAATTTGAATAGCAGACAGGAAGAAAAATAAAAACTAAACCATCATCTGTCAGTTGTCCATTATTCTAAGTAAATTTTGTTACATTTGTTGTGTAACACATACTTTTCCAAGTCTGAAATTTGAATGTTAGTTTCTTTTGAATCACAATGTCATATAGCAATCAAGTTAAAGCCATTCAAATAGAACATTGGCCAGCATTCACATGTGAAACCGAAAGCTCTCTCGTTATTTCCCTAAGTAAAAGCCATTCCCCCACTACAGGCAGAAATTCAGAAAAGGCTCTACTCTCAACAGGTTGTGTCAAAGTATGTCAGTTTGCTAATTATTTTTTTAAAATAATAAAATTCAATCTAGCATACTAAACATCAACTCTGACAACCTGTACAGGCCAGCAGGAACTGCTCTATAAATAAACAAACAAGAATCCCAGCCATGAAGTGAAAAAACAACTTCAAAATTATTCCAGACTGAGTTAAAAAAAAAAAAAAGACACTAAAGATATTATGAACAGTCTTTAAAGATTTATTTATCTAGGTTTGTGATTACCATCTTTCTGTGCAAATGCATATGCTAGAATACATTCTCTATTCTTTCCGCATTTTCAATGTGACTCCTGTTATGCCACTTCCTCTTTTCAATACTATAAATAAATCAATCATATTAAATTTTTCCACTAGTAATTTTAAAAACACAACAAATCAGGAGTAAATTTATGTGCCACTGCTTATTCCAAATGTCAATTATACAACTGATTTTTTCCTTTCTAGTAGAGGAGATGCTAAATATATTGCTTCCCAGTACAAATTCACAGATATATTATGAGATATTCTTTTTTTTTTTCCCTTGAGTTGGAGTCTCGCTCTGTTGCCCAGACTGGAGTGCAGTGGCCGCTCCCAGCCACCGCAGCCTCGCCTACTGGGCTCCAGCGATCCTTCCGCCTCAGCCTTCCGAGTAGCCGGAATTACAGGCATGCGCTACCATGCATGGCTTCCTCCTGGGTATGAAGCAGAACCCTTTCTGGAAATAAGAGTCTTGTGATCTATAATCAAATAAGGTAGGTTGGAAAATTTATTTATATTTAGTTCTTACACAAAAAAGTGGGAGAAGTTAAAGCAATATTTTTAGGTTTTTATGGTTTGCTCTGAAGAAAAGGAGTTCTGATTTATATAACCTGTCTTGGAGAATAGGGATTTTAGTTTCTATGGTTTGCCTAGGGAGAGAATGAGAGGTGAAAAATGGGAGGGCAGGAGAAGGACAGAGAAAAACTTTGTGAAAAATCAGTCAATTATTTTTGTTTGATTCTATTTATAGACTCTTTATTATTTTCCCCTCACATATTTGTCTATTCTTTTATCAATATCACACTGTGGTATCAATACTGTAGTTTTATAGTAAGTCTTGAAGTCTGGTTATATCAGTCTTTTAATTTTCTTTCATTCATTAAATCTGATGCTGGGTCTTTTTCCTTTTTATGCAAACTATATGATCATCTTGTCAATAACCACAAAATAACTGGCAGAGATTTTTTTTAATGCAATTTATGGTAAAAATATATAATTTTCTGTATTAACTATTTTAAAGTATATAGTTCAATACTATTAAGTATATTTATATTGCTGTGCAACAGACCTCTAGAACTTTTTGTCATGCAGAATTGCAATTCTATACCCATTGAATAACAAACCCCCATTTCCTCTCCCTGAGCCCCAGGCAACTACCAATCTTTCTTTCTGTATCTACAGGTGTGACTACTTTAGATACCTCATATAAGTGAAATTAAACAGTATTTCTCTTTTGTGATTAACTTATTCCATTAAGCATAATGTCCTTAAGGTTCATCCATATTGTAACAGGTGAAGTAATTTTCTTCATTTTAAGACTGAATAATATCATATCATATATATATCGCACATTTTCTTTATCCATTAATCTATTAATGGACATTTTAGTTGTTTCAACCTTTTGGCTATTGTGGCTAATGGAGCAATGAACATGGGTGTGCAAGATTCTGCTTAAAAATTTTTTTTAATAAATATTCAAAAGTTGAATGACTGGAATATGTTACATTTTTCGTTGTTTGTGGAGCCTCCATACTGTTTTACTAAATTTAAAATATCTACACCATATTATATTTCCTCCAATAGTGCACAAAATTTCCAATTTCTCTATAACCTCTTCAAAACTGGTTACTTTCTGTTTTTTATGATAGTGGCCATTTTTATGGGTATGAGATGATATCTCACCATGGTTTCAATTTTCATTGTTCTAAGAATTAATAATTTGGGCATCTTTGCATTAGCTTGTTGCGCATTTTTATTACTTATTTGAAGAAATATCTATTTAATCCTTTGCCATTTTTTTTTTTTTTTAGTTGAAGTCTCACTCTGTCGCCCAGACTGGAGTGCAGTGGCATGCTTCCGGCCACCGCAACCTTGACCTGCTGGACTCCGGCGATCCTTCTGCTCAGCCTTCCAAGTAGCTGGAATATAGGCTCACACTACCACGCCTGGCTAGTTTTTTGATTTATTGTGGAGATGAGGTTTCGCCAAGTTGCCCAGGCGGGTCTCAAACCTGTGGGCTCAGACAGTCCACTTACTTCAGCCTCCCGAAGTGCAGGATTACAGGTTGAGCCACCTAGCCCGGCTTGTCATTTTTAATTAACTTGTTTTTATCTTTGAGTTGTAGTTCTTCATATAGTCTAGATATTAATCTCTTATCACATATATGATTTGCAAATATTTTCTTACATTACATTTGTTACCTTTTCACTTGGTTGATTGTTTCCTTTGATGTCCAAAATATTTTAAGCTTGATATAGTCCCATTTGTCTATTTTTTCTTTTGTTTCCTATATTTTAAGTATCATGTTCAAGAAATCATTGTCAATCCAATGTCACAAATTTTTCTTTTTTGTATTACTTTAGCAGTTTTATATTTATAGGTCTTAAATTCCAATTATTAATTCATTTTGAATTATTATTATACGTGTTATACAATGAGAGTTCAACTTCATTATTTTGCATGTGGATATCCAGCACCATCTATTGAAGAAACTATTCTTTCTTCCATGTGTGGTCTTGACTCTCTCACTGAAGATTACTTTACCGTTTATTCAAGAATGTATTTCCTTCTTTCTTTTCTTTGTTTTTTAATCGAAGTTTTACTCTGTCAAATGTGCTGGAGTGCAGTGGCATGATCACGACTCACTGAAGCTTCGAACTTCTGGGTTCAAGATGATACTTGTGCCTCAGCCAGCTGGGGCAACAGGCTTGCACCACCACACCTGTTTTTTGTTGTTGTTTTTTGTTTGTTTGTTTGTAGAGACAAGGTCTCAAGCAATCCTTTTGCCTCATTGTCCCAAAGTGCTAAAATGCCTATATTATGGGCGTGAGGCGTGAGCTACCATGCCTGGCCCATATGTGCAAGAGTGTATTCTTAGATCTCTCTTCTATCTGTTCTTGTGCCAGTACCACAGTATTCTGGCTTTGGTAGCTTTGAACTGTGTTGCGAAATCACATAGTATGGGCCTTTCAACTTTATTCTTTTTCATGATTGTTTTGGTTATTTGGGGTGCCTTGCTGGTATTCTGAAGAACATTGCATTAAATCTATAGAGCATGTTAGGAAGAACTGACATCTTAAACAAACTTGAGTCCTGCTATCCATAAGGATAAACTATCTCTCCATCTCTTTATTTCTTTAATTTATTTTATTAGAAGTTTATAGTTTTCTTTAAACACATCTTGGACATATTTTGTTTTATATATATCTATTACATTTATTTTGGTGCTAATGTAAATTTTATTTCAGTTTTAAAATCAAATTCCAATGTTCATTGTTGCTAAATATATGGGCAATTGATTTTTGTATATTATCTTTGTAAACTGCAGCATTGCTTTAATTGTTTATTAGTTTCAGGTTTTTGTTGTTGTTCTTGATTCTTTGGAATTTTCTGTTTTGACAGTCAAATCATCTGAAATAGAGTTTTATTTATTCCTTCAAAATCTGTGTATCTTTTATTTTCTCTTTTTGTCTTATTGCTTGATCTGGGATTTCTAGAATAATGTTGAATAAGAGTGATACAAAGGTGAATCCTTCTATTGTTCATGATCTTTAAAAAGCATTCAGTAGCAGGGCTCGGTGGCTCAGTTTGTAATCCTGCGCTTTGGGAGGCTGAGGTGAGTGGATTGCCTGAGCCTGCAGGTTCGAGACCCACCCGGGCAACTTGGTGAGATCTCATCTCTACAATAAACCAAAAAATCAGCCGGGCATGGTAGCGCGTGCCTGTAATTCTGGCTATTCGGAAGGCTGAGGCGGAAGGATCGCCGGAGCCCAGCAGGTCGAGGCTGCAGTGGCCAGGAGCAGCCACTGCACTCCAGTCTAGGCAACAGAGTGAGACTCCAACTCAAAAAAAAAAAAAAAAAAGCATTTAGTTTTTCACCTCTAACGGTGATATCAGCGACAGGGTTTTGTAGGTATTCCTTATTAAACAGAGAGAGTTGCCCTCTACTCCTTGTTTGCTGAAATATTTTATCATTCATAGATGTTGGCAATTCTCATGTTTTAATCTTTGTTTCATGTCCTTTTTTTGCAATGTTTGCTATGTACTTAAATGATGTTAGGTATACTTTAGACAGTGTTTTGTAGTGTTATTGGAAGCAGATATTTGACATATCTATTAGGCAATGAAGCCTGAGAGTTATCTGTGATTTTTCTTTTTCCATCCTCACATCTTTTCTTCAAGATTCCATTTTTTAAAATTATTTCTATATTTACCTCCAATATGCCACTTTACATTTATAACTTATAAGTCTCATGATCTTTAATATGGCTCATGTACTGGCATCAACTCACCTTGAAAAACCGCATTATCAGATTCTTTTTTTCAGAAATTAAGATAGAAAAATAACCTAGCTTGAGAGAAATTTTAGTTTACTTTATCCCAAAACAAATGGTCAAATTCCAAAATATTCATACAAGTTCTTAAACAGATTTTTATTTTCTAAATTAGAACTTAATGAGGAAAAAAACTATAAATTATTTTGTATAGTGGCTTTAGTTAGGTTGTTAATTCCCTTAATGCTTCACTTTACTCTGAAATAGTGAATAAAATTATACATCAATCTAGAGCATTTTAATTTTTTTTCCTCAAAAGTTATGTAGTTAATATTACTATCATTTAATTTACATTCAATGTCTTGTTTATTATGCCTTTTTTTTTTTTTTTTTAGTTATTCCACCTTGTTGTTGAGTTATTCATGGAGTGTAAACAGTTTAGGCTTGAGTACCAGGAGACCTAGGTTTGAAATAAGTCTATTTCAGGTTTCCCATCAGTTAAAATAGAAAATAATGTCCGTATTATAAAATTACTGAAATGACTACATAAGATAACATATAAAATTCTACCCAATTTATCACTGTTCACAAAGTAGATGGTCAATAAAGATTTATTATAAATGAATCTGAGCGAGCTCAAACTCAATATCTGAATTCTTTGCTTACAACTTGCAGATCATAACATAAATGGACCAAATTCAATTTGTAATGTATTCTTAACTAAATGAACAAACATGACTCCATTTTACTTTTTAAATAATTTATTTGTATTAGACATAATACAAATATACAGCTTGGAGAATTACTGCAATAAGCATGCTCAGGTAAATACGCAACGTGACCAAGAAACAAAACATTACCAGAAATTCAGAAGTCACTATTAGCTCTCTTAGAATTACTTTTTCTTTCATTCTTTTAAATTAGTAACTACCCAATATTCTAACCTCATAGATTAATTTCGCTTGCTTTGAAATTTATATCAACAGAATAAAACATTATGTAATAATCTGTGTCTGGCTTCATTCACTCAGCATTATTTGTGAGATTCCACTGTATTATTGAGCGGAGCAGTAGCTTGCTTATAATCATTACTGTATAGTACTCTGTTTTATGAATATGATACTTTTTATCAATTTTACTATTAAAGTGCATTTTGGTTGTGTCTAATATGGAGCTATGAATATTTAAATACATTTTTTATAGAGCTATGTATAAATTATTGTTGAGTATACACTTAGGTGTACAGCTTCAGGACTATAGAGTATGTACAAATGAACCTTTAATATATACTGAATAAAAATCCTTAAAATGGTTCAATCAATTTAGACAAATTTCAAAGTGCTTGAGAATTTCAATAAGAGCATCTCTTGATCAACACCTACTACTGTCAGTATTTTAATTTTAGCTATAATAATGTGTACTTATAAATTTAGTTTGTAATTTACTCTGATAGAATGAAGTGAATACCTTATTATATGCTTAGTAGAAGCATCTTCATTTTTGAAGTCATTAATTAGTTATTTTGCTTATTTTTTAAAATTTTATTTTCTTTGACTTATTTTTAGAAGTTATTGTATATATGTATTCTAGACCAGTCCTTTTATATATATAATATGTATAAAAATATTTTATATATTTTATATAGATATGAACATAAATATATACTTGTACAGATATAAAGAGATAAAATTATAGATACTGTCTTCTCTCACTTTTTCATTACTTTTTCACTCTTTATTGATGTCTTTGATAAACAAAATTTTTAATTTTAATGTGGCTTAAGTTATTTTTTTTCTCCTTAATGATTAATGTGTTTTTAGGCAGATTTAATTTTTTTCTTATATAAGGGGACCCCCAAAAGTGAAATTATCTTTTGAAAGAGCAGGCCTCTTGTAGTACAAGCTTCCTCCACTATTTAAGTGTTCTAGGAACCTATCAGCATCAGTGTACCAGCTAGCCATGTTGTGAGATGCTGCATTTGACTTGTGATTTTTTTTTTTTTTTTGGATATACTTTCAATGTAGTTGCCCATTTCCTGATAGGTGATTTATGAGAGCATCTGGTCACACAACGCTGAGTGTTCAACAGTTTTTGACCAAAAACAACATGACCCCTATGCCCCACCCTCACTATTCACCTGATCTTGCCAGAGTGACTTTTTTGTTTTTGTTGCGTGGATGTAAAAAAGTCCTCAAAGGAAAACGTTTTGCGGATATGGAAGAGATGAAACACACATACACACAAAAACAGCAAAAGCACTAAAAGGCATCAAAATTGATGAGTTCAAAAACTGTTTTGAGCTGTGGAAAAAGCATCTCAATACATGTATTGCATCTCAATACTTGTATTGCATCAAATGAAGAGTATTTTGAAGGTGACTGAAGTTTAAACATGCAATAATAAAGACAAAACTTTCTATATGTGAATCCATTTTGGGGGTAGCCCCTCATATGTAGTCATGAAGATTGTTTATGTTATCTTCTATAAGCTAATAATTTTGTCTTTCATATCTAGTTCTAAAATTTATTTCTGTGTGTCTTCTGATATAAAGGTAAAAAAATGAGTATCCGATGTACTCAGCAACATTTAATGCAAAGATTCATCTTTGCTGCATTTCTCTGCAGTGTCATTTTTGTCATAATACAAATTACTATACATATGTAAGTCAGTTTACAAAATTATCTTCTAGGTTTTTTTTTTTTGTCTATTCTTGCAAATTTAGCGCTTTGTTTTAATCACAGGATCTTTTTAAATGTTTCAATTCCCAGTAACGTTTGACCTTCAACATTGTTCTTCTTTGAGATTGCCATGGCTACACTGGTGTTACATAAATTTTCATGTAAATTTAGCAATGACTTGTCAATTTCTGAAACGAAAATAACTTTCTATAATTTTTGTTGCAATAGCATTGAATATATAAATCAATTTTGGCATAATTGACATTCTTAAATGACTCTACCAACTCATATAATGGTACATTTGACTTATTAAGTCTCCTCAGTTTCTCTCGATAAAATTTTATATTGTACCATGTAGATAGCTTGCACATCCCTTTCAAATAATTTCTAAAAATTTAAGGATGTTTGAGATTACTCGAATAGATATTGTTGTTTGATGTTATTTTATGATTGTTACTGGTATATACTAATTTTGCATTCAGCAACCTTGCCTGAGTCATTTATTAATTCTCTTAGTACATCTGTAGATGATTCTTGATTCTGTATATACATAATTTTTTCATTGTAACTAAAAACAAAATAATAAAAATAATATTAAATGTATGACATATCAAGTATGTAATTTTATTATTCTACATTCTGTTTATTTTTTCTGCTTGTTTCTTTTATCACTGAGAGAGATGTGCTAAAATCTCACACTGAAATTGTGAATGTTAATTTTTCTTTTTAGATTTTGACACTATATCATTGAGTGAATACAAATTTCAAATTTCTACATTTTTAAAAGATTGAAACTTTTATAATTAATTAATTTTTTATGTGTATATATCCACCTTTCATTAGATTTCACTTTGCATATATCTGTATGTGTAAATCTACAGCTTTTTCTAGTTAGCAATTGTATAGCAAATTTCTTTCAAGCCTTTTAATGTTTTTGCTTCCTTGTATATAAGGCAGTCTTCTTGCTTTGTAACTGAAGGTTTTTTTTGTTTGTTTACATTTAACATAATTATATATATATGGAAATGATGCATTAACACTTCATTTCTATTTGTATCATCTGTTCTATGACCTCTTAAACCTATTTTTTTGTTGGGGTTTTTTTTTTTTTGTCTTCTTTTGGATTAAGTGTATCATTAGTTTTCCATTTTCTGTCTATTAACTTTGTAGCTACACACTCTTCTACTCTTTTGTAGAAGTAAATACTCAAGCACTTATATGTATTCTTGACTTATGAAAGTCTAATAATCTCAGCAGTTTTACTATTTCCCAGATAATGCAAATACCTTAGAACACATTAAGCCCAATTATTCCACTTTTACACTTGTACTATATATTAACTTTTAATTTTGTTCATGTATCATTTACCTGGCATCATTTAGTATTCTATCTGTATTCTTTTGTACTTTGCTGAGTTTCTTTAAGACAATTATTTGCCATTTATCTAAATGATCTCCTTTTCTTTTTTCTTTTTCTTTTTTTTTTTGAGTTGAAGTCTTACTCTGTCACCCAGGCTGGAGTGCAGTGGCATGCTCACGGCTACTGCAGCCTTGACCTGCTGGGCTCAGAGGATCCTTCTGCCTCAGCCTTCCAAGTAGCTGGAACTACAGGAGCATGCTACCACACCCAGCTTGGTTTTTGATTTATTGTAGAGATGAGGTCTCACTAAATTGCCCAGGATGGTCTCAAACCCCTGAGCTCAGGCAATCCCTTTGCTTTGGTCTCCCAAAGTGCTGGGATTACATACTTGAGCCACCACGCCCAGCCAATCTCCATTTCTTTGGGGTTATCTACTTGAACTTTATTTTGTTCTCTGGTTGTGTCATGTTTCCTTGATTATTTATGTTCCTTGAAACTTTGCAATGATATGTTTGCACTTGGATATTTGAAGAAGTATTCACCTTCTCCAGTCTTTACTGACTGACTAAAAAACATGCCTTCACTGGTTAGCTTGACTAGAGGTTCTGGGAATTTATTAGACTTTATATATGAATAGAACTGCTTCCCTTCTCTTGTTTCCACTTATGGGTAAATCTTAGAATTGTGTGTATTCTCTTGATCCCACAAAGCCACACTTGGTGTTGAAAGTTCCCATTTATTCTCTCTATGTAAGTACTATAAGATATTTAAGGTTGTGTTCTTTCTCCCAATGTAACTGAGTCAAACTGCCTGAAAAAATCTGCAGTTGTTGCTGAAATCTATGTTCTGTCTGTAATGTATTGCACATATTATCCATGGGAGTGCACATGATGTGTGCAAGAACATGTGAGGTGCCAGTCATAGGGGATTTTTAGGGTACCGAGAATGTATGTCAGCTAGTTGGGAATGTTAGCAGGTAAGCTGTCTTGCAGTGTTCGTGAGAGGGCATCTTAGCAGAACTCATAAACTGACTAGCAAGAGCCACAGATAGCTGTTGAGATCTGTGTGCAAGTTGTTGTGAGTTCCTGCCCCTAGCTTATCTCAAATAATTCAGTTTTGCCAATTTCCTCATTGTTTTGAGTGGGCTGAGACAGAAGTGGGCCTCTAATGCAGCATCCTTCAAGACTCAGAATACCTGGTGCTCATCTTTAGTCTCTTTTTTTATGGGAGAAACTGACCTTGGAAAGAGGTGAAATAGGTAAAGTGAAATTGCTCTTTTCACCCTTTTTAATATGCTCTTTATAAGTTTTTTTTGCTCCAGTTTGGTGCTGGAAACTCACAGCTGAACTACAGTTTGTCAACAAAATTATTCCTATCTGTGGGTGGTTGCCAAAGTCAGTGTTTTTATAGGGGGATTAGGGCTGGAACCTCCTATAACACAATCTCACTGATACAGTGCTATACGTATTTTATATGTGCTATCATATTTTTATACAGTGTCAGAGTTTCTTATTTACCTCTAGTTTATCATATTTTGATGTCTCTTTAAAAATATTTTTCTACATGGTGACTTTTTAAAAATGTATTTTAAAAAGTACTATTAATTCAGATCTCTGCAGTATATTATATCGTATTTTCTTATTATTTTTAAGTTGTACCTTCTTATGTGGAATTTTAATCACAGTCTTGGTGGCAACTGCATATTTTTACTGAAGAAAAAAGTAACCTATATTTATGTTCTTCCACTTTTGACCTAAAATACCATTAAAAATATTAGCACAGACTTGAAATTTTAACTACTGATTTTTATAAATTAATGTTTCAAATTAAAGTTTTATTTTCCAAAATTTTGCACACATATTGCAGGCTATTCTCCAATCAGTTAGATATGTCATCGATATATTGTGTTCTCCTAAAACCACAAGGGTTACATGGGCATGATTTGATCAACAGAATTAATATGAATGCATTTTACAAATACATCAGTCATGAGGTATCAAAAAGACTTGTACACTAACAATAAAAAGACTCCTGTACATTAAAATTAAGCTGAACTATATAAAAATAACCTAATACACATACTCAATGATTTACAAATGTGGGATATATACCTCATTGCTTAATTTACTACATACACACTTCTTAATGATGTGGTGAAGTTGGCAAAACACATTAGTTGCTTCAAAACATGTACAATAGTCGATAGATACAAGTAACCACTTAAAAAAATAACCTAATAAATAATACCCAACAGCACAATTAGTTTTTTTGTACCATTAAAGTTGTGCAATATGGGCTTTAAAAAGGTTATTAAGTATATGATTTCCTTTCAAGTTTTATGCAAAGCCATTTATTAGAGTTTTACTATAACTAAATTGGACAAATTGTCTAATGTTATGAAAAGCTGGATTAATTTATTCATTGGTCGATTCATTTATTTGAATATACCAATGTCATGACATAAGAACCCCTGAGCATAATTTTTAATAGTTTTTCATCTGGATTTGCTAAAAGTATTAGGGTTATTCTTCCCATCATTAAGGAAGGCACAATGCAATGTAAATCAGAGAGGTATAATTATAGGACAGTGATGGTAAATTGGGAAATGGTACCATAAAGCTGCAACATCTATCAAAAGTAGAATGAGTTTGAAGTCAAGACACACCTTGGTTTAAATCCTGGCTCTGGCATTCATTTTCTATGTAACCCTGAGCAATTAACTTATCTCTCAGTCTCCAGTCTTCATCAATCAACTGGGGATAATAATGCCACCTCATACGCCTGAGGTGAAGATCTGTTAAAGATATGTATGCAAAGAGCTGAACAAAATCACTTGACTAGAGGTTCTGGGAATTTATTAGACTTTATATATGAATAGAACTGCTTCTCTTATAATTCACATTCATTGAATATTAAATTTATTTCCTTCTGACTCTTTATTTGACACTGAAAATTATCCTAAGCCCTCGTATAAATTCAAAAATATAGTCAGAAAGTAAAAGACTTGAGGAGAGTGATGTAATCAAGATGGTGGAATAAGAAATTTCTGCCATCACTCCCCTCAGGACATTAATTTGACAACTACCCATGAATGAAAGTACCTCTGTGGGACTCTGGAAACGCAGCATACAAGTACAAACATTCCATTGAAACAAATGTATTGGAGAAAAAACACATAGAAAAGATTTTTTAAAAGAATGGTTTAACTTTACCCATGACACTGCTACTTCAAAGCAGCCCACTTAGTGCCTAAAGGATCTTGGTCCTTGAATTCTTCCACAGGAAAAAATGAAAGCATAGCAAGTTAGTCTGCCTTCCACAGATGTATAGGACACTACTCAAGAGGCCCATTGCTTTTTTACCGCATCCAAAATATCAAGATGATTAGCTTAGCTGAGTGGTTGGGAGCAAGTGGGAGGAGAAAGGAGAGGTTACAGATCCTACTAATTACTCCATTCATTATGTCAAGAAGACCCCTCATGAGCTAATTGGAATGTTTTGCCTTAGGACCCCTAAACTGACCTATGAGTATCACAAATATATTGTGCACCTCACACCCTCACCAAGCTATCTTCCTGAAAACACTCTTATTGCAAGTATAAACATTTCATGCAGACAGTTGGCTCAACTATGTGAGACTGGGGAGAAGGTGCATAAATGAGATTTTCAGAAAACTGCTCTAAAGAAAATAAATGGACACATCTCAGGACCTTGTCTGGCTTTATGGATTTGAGAGGAAAAAGACAATCTTAAGAATCTCTTCTTCAAAAATTGAAAATGTGAGTTGTGGATTAGCCACATACATGGAAAAGATATGAGAGAACCTCAGAACCCATAGCAGGACTGATTGGTAAGGCATTGCTCTCTTGATGTTCATAAGAAAACAACTGGAAAAAGTTTCTTGCTCTTCAAATGCAAAGATAGCAATGCAAAACTTCAAGGTACATGAGCAAATTTTAAAAATAACCAACAAAAATTCATAGCATTCCAGAAACTAAGCACAAATAAATAGAGACCTATTAACTGCCTGACAATAAATTCAAGGTAGGAAGCTCAGTGTGATACAAATGAACACAGATAGACAACTCAGCAAAATCAGAAACAAAGTTAAACAAGAAAACAAGTTAATAAACAGAAATAAATATTTTAAAAAGTGTCAAACAGAAATTTTAGAACTGAAAATGCAATGAAAAATATAAAGCCTGCATTAGAAAGTGTACATGCAGATTTAATTTTTTAAAATCTATAACTGGAAAACAGATCATTTAAAAATATTTGGTTGGAGTTCAAAAAAAGTATTTTAAAGGATTTCAGGATTTATTGGACACCATCAAGAGAGCTACATTTATACTATAGGAACTTGAAAAGCAGAAGAGAGAGAAGGGCAGAAATATTTATTTAAAAAATAATTACTGAATGGTTGAAAACTCACCTCATATGAGGAGAGAGGTAGACATCTAAGTACATAAAACTTAAAAGCCTTCAAATATATGCAATCAAAAAAAGACATTTACAAGACAAATTATAATCAATATGACAAAAATCAAAACCAAAGATAATTTTGTAAACAGCAAAGAAGTTCACCACTCCTAAAAGGTTATCAGTGAATTTCTTAGCAAAAATCTTGAAAGCCAGAAAAGAGTGGAGTGATAAATTAAGAGGCAAAAGAAAAAACTGCCAACCACAAATACTTTAGTTTGAAAATTTATGCTTCAGAAAAGAAGACACAAAGTCTTTCTTAGACAAACAAAGGATGAGGTTATCACCAATAGACCTGCTTTCAAGAAATGATAAAAGGAATTATTAAATCCAAAACAAAATGATGCTAATATGTAGCATTAAAACATATGACAGTAAATACATTCATTGGTAAATGTAAGTATATAGTCAATATTGTAATGGTGGTATGTAAATTACTTTTAATATAAAAGTTTATAGTCAAAAATATTAACAATGACTATAGCTACAATAACTACTTATTGGATATATCATATAAAAAGTTGCAAATTGTGACATCATGAATAAAAAGTGGGAGTAGAAATAAAAGTGTAGCATTTTCATATATGATCAAATTTAAGTTGTTATCAACTTAAACTAGACTATTATAAATATGCTTTATGTAACTCATGGCAGTCATAATGCAAAAACCTGTAGAAGATACAACAAAAGGTAAAAAGAAAGAAATCAAAGCAATCCTTTGGTCAGAAAATATGAAATTCAATTAGATATGAGAAATGTTTAAGAGATCTATTGAACCATATAGTTACTATAGTTAATGATAACATACTGTGGTTTTGAAGACCATTAAGACAATATGTTTTAAATACTCTTACTACAAAATAAAGATATGCATGTGAGGTAATGCATATTATGTTAAATTGAGTCATTTAGCAATGCATACATATTTTAAAACATTATGTACACAATAAATACATACAGTGTTTATCAATTACAAAATAAAAGAAGTAAGACTTTAAAAAAAAATGAATCAAAGTACACCAATACAAATTATTATCAAACCACAAAGGAAGATTATACATTGTTGGTGGGAAGGTAAATTGGTACAGCTATTATGAAAAATAGTATGAAGGGTCCCTTAAAAATTAAAAATATTACAACTGTATGATCTCACACATATAAACTAGTAATTCCACTTTGGGATATATATCCAAAAGAAATAAAATCACATTCTACATTCACATGTATATTGATGTATTACTAATAATAGTCAAGCTATGAAAACAAATTGCATTTGTCAAAGATAAATGGACAAAGAAAATGTAATATATTATTACATACTATTCGAGGGGGGGCCAAAAAAAAAGGAATTATCTTTTCAATGGTGAGCTCCTTGTAGTACAGATTTCCCCCCCCCCAGGTAAGTGTTCTAGGAACTCATCAGCATCAGTGTACCAGCTAGTGTTGTTGTGAGAGACTGTGTTCAACTTCAGTGAATAATTTTTGGAGAATATTTTCAATGTGTTTGCCCATTTTGTGATAGGTAATTTACAAAGCACACCTTGCACTGAGTGTTCAGCAGTTTTTGACCAAAAATGACATGACCCCCTTGCCCCACCCTCCCTATTCAGCTGATCTCAATTCGAGTGATTATTTTTTTTTGTTTTACCAAATAAAAAGTTCTCAAAGGAAAACATTTTGTCAATGTGGAAGAATTGAAACAAAAAATGGCAGAAGCACTAAAAGGCATCAAAACTGACGAGTTCAAAAACTGTTTTGAGAGATGGAAAAGTTATCTCAATAGGCATATTACATCAAATGGAGGGTACTTTGAAGGTGACTGAAGTTTAAACATACAGGAATAAATACACAATTTTTTAATAAATAAATTGCATTTTGGGCCCCCTCTCATATATATTATATAATGTATTACATATAGAATGGAATATTATTTAGCCTTAAAAAAAGGAGGAAATCCTGGCATTTGTGACAACATGAATGAACATATAGAACATTATGCTAATGAAATAAGTCAGTAAGAGTAAGACAAATACTAGTTTACCTCACGTATATGTAAAATCTAAAAAGTCAAACTCATAGAAACAGAAAATAGAAGAAGGGTAGTCATCAGAGGTTAGAGATAAAAGCATTGGGAATATGTTGGTCAAATAAAACAAACTTACAGTTATACGGTGCATACATTCTCCAGACTCTTGTTGGAGCTCAGAAACAGATACTCTGAAACACGGTGCTTTCACATGCAGATCTAAAGAAATAGACTTATGACCCTTTAACCTTTCTATCTCCCTGATCCTCATTATTTTCTAAAGCATTGGGAGGTGCTCTTTCTGGAAGTTCCATTATTTAACTGAAAAAAAAACTTCTAAAAGAAATGCAATTGTCTTAACATTCCCTCCCTAGGAGTCTCATTAAATAACTATGAACAATTAACTACTTGAGAAGAGACTGGGAGTTGTCATCATGTTTTCACAAACTATTCATTTATTCTTCTGAGGTCAGCTCCAAGAGATTACCTGAGGAAATGTATCTGCATAATAAAACAACCCTTGGTCACAATGCTGTTCCACTTCCCATCTTTTCATAATTTGTCTATAAGCTATTACTTGTTTCATTCTTATCCAGTATATAATATCAATCATTTACAAAGCATTGTCTGGTCTTTGGGGCCATTTATTTACAACCCTCCCCTCACACTTCCTTTCTCCAATAAGAAGAGTATTAAGGCGTCAACCATCTGGCCTTTTATTGAGTTTTTCATATTTTTGTGTGACTCTCATGTATTATGCATATGAATGAATTTGCTATCATTTTATCTTGTTACTCTGTCTTTTGTTACAGGAGTGTCAACCATGACTCTATGGTGAGAAGGAAAGGGATCACCTTATTTCCATCCCACAGAAGCTTGATGACAATAGTTAATAATAATTATATGTTTTAGACAAAAACTTTCTAAGAGAGATCTTAAGTACTCTCACCACAAGAAAATGATAACTATGTGAGGTGATGAGTATGTTAATTAGCTTAATTATGGTAATTATTTCACTATGTATATTTATATCAAAACAATGTTGTACACCTTAAATAAACACAATTTTATTGAACAATTATACTCAGTAATTTCAGAGGAGACAGTAAAAGACAATAAATAAAATGGAGAGCTATTTCCTAGACAAAAATGCTTTTCAACCCATTTACTCATCTCTAGTCACCTTGTTTTCTCAAGTCAGGTTTGCAGGCTTTAGTTCTGTGATATCACCTACATTTCCAGTCTATTTATGCTTGTTCAATTTAACCTAATTTTATATAGATAAGTAAACTAGAAAAAAATAAAATTATTTTTCCAGGGTCCTTCGTCTTTCAATGAAAAGTTTTGCCTACTTAACCCATAAAAACTAGGATCACATAAGTTATTTCTTACATCCATACCTTACAAGTCTGTGTAAAATAAAGTCTTCATTAGTGTGGTAGTAAATCCAAGTTTATAATTTTCTAATCTATATTTGTGCTTGCTAGATAAAGATGGGAGATTAATGGACTATGTAAAAGTTCTCCTGACTTAAAAGCTTTGAAACTGAAGGTTAAGCACATCACTACAATTTCAGAAAAGAAAAAATACATGTAAGACAAAGCAAACTTAACTGTTAAATAAATGATTAATTTTGTGTATGGAATAGTCAAGATTCTATGTTTAATCTTCTCTTTGGTCTTAATGATTCAAAAAATAATCTTATTTTGATGTAATGCATTAGTCTGATTTAATCACCCAATGTAAATAATGTTTAATTAAGGTAACTTGACTGAAATTATTTCCCAGAAAGTCTCAAAAGAGAAACAGATCATTTGGTGAAAACTTAATGTATTTTTTTCAAATAGATACTTGATTACTAAAATCACTTTTTCTTGAATGTTCAAAATTGGGCCTGATAAGAATTTAAAAGTGTAATAAATTGTGCTAAAATTGACATATAATTTTAAATGTTCATATTTCATAAACTTTTACTTTTTTTTTTTGAGTTGGAGTCTCACTCTGTCTCCCAGACTAGACTGCAGTGGCACGCTCCCGGCCACCGCAGCCTCGACCTGCTGGGTTCCAGCAATCCTTCCACCTCAGCCTTCCAAGTAACCAGAACTACAGGCACGCGCTATCACGCCCACCTAGTTTTTGATTTATTGTAGAGATGAAGTCTCAACAACTTGCCCAGGTAGGTCTCGAACCCTCAGTCTCAGGCAATCCACTCGCCGCGGCCTCCCAAAGTGCTGGGATTACAGGCTGAGCCACCGAGCCCGGCCAACTTCTACTTTTTTTTTTAAGGAATATGCTTTAATTGTTCCTCTGGACAATATTGAAATTGCAGAAGATTTTTGGAAGACACTTGTAGTTGATGCCTTGATGGGACACCTAGAAAACCCATTAGAACTGAAAAATTTATTTTCCCCAGTGCCTGGGTGTGTTGCTATTTGACAATCCTCTGCTACAGTCCTTTAGGGAATTTCCCCAAGCTATAAAAAGTTGCCTTCCTCTTCTCCAGGGATCTTACATCTCATACTGACTTATTCAAACTTAAAAAGTACATTTGTTAGTTTTTTTAAAGGCCTATTATTCTTGGTCAATTGAGGGAAAATATTGAAGAGTCATTTCGGTTAGAGGGATTCCTTTGTGGGAATCTGCCTTGGAAAGGGGTGGGCACAACTCATCAACAAGGGTACCTGCATAATGAACATTTGTATGCCTAACCCTGAATTGTACCCCACATCTTTACATTAAAAATTTAAAAGTTAAAAACAACAACAAAAAAAGATTCCTATTGGGTCAGCTGAAGCTTTTGTTGGGATGTCATCAGAGTCTAACTCCCTCTGGCAAATCCTGCTTTCTTTCCTTCTTCCACAGGTGTTAATTCAAAGGGTCAGGAACCCAAACTACTACACCATTTATCTTAAAAGTTATTTGGGGAAGAGATTAACCAGAAAGTCTTTATGTTCCTAAGGTCCAAAAATTTTGCATAAAATATCTATAATAGTATGAATATATTATATTATTTTAAAATTCCTATTGTATATATGTAAGTTGTAAAACATGCTGCTTTGATATACACAGTATGATTATTACACTTGAGCAAATTAACATCCATCTTCTCACAGTAAATGTGTGTGTGTATGTGTGTGTATTTGTGTGTGTGGTAAGAGCACTTGAAATCTACTGTCTTAGCAAATTTTCAGTATAGAAAATAATATTATTAACTACACTCATCATGCTGTATGTTAGACCTCCAATAACCTGTTTCTAACTATTTGACTTTTTAAAACTCCACATATCAGTTTATGTAGTAGTTTTCTTTCTATGTTTGGCTTATATCATTTAGCATAGTATCTTCCAGTTCATTTGTGTTGTCAACAATGGCAAGATTTTCTTTATCTAAGAGTGAATAATAGTCTATTGTTTACATATACTACAATTTATTTATCCATTCATCCATCAACAGACATTTTAGTTGTTTCCATATTTTGGTTATTGTGAATAATGCTCCAGTAAGCATGAGAGTACAAATAGCTCTTCAATATATGGATTTGTTTTTTCTTTTGGATATATACTTGACAATGAGGTTGCTGAATCACATGGTAGTTCTAGTTTTAATGTTTTGAGGAATATTCAATTTTTTTTGTAATGGCTGTACTAATTGACATTCTCACCAACAGTGTACAAAGATTTAATTTTCTTCACACTCTTGCAAACACTTTTTTATTTCTTATCTTCTTGATAATAGTCATTCAATATACTATATTTATATATAATCTTTTATCTTATAAAGTAGTACCAAGATGCTTGAATTCATTTAATATTCAAAATATCCCTGTGAAGATGCTAGAGAAGGTATTATCAATATCAATTTCATTTTGTACATAAGTAAACTAAAACTTGCTCATGATTATGCAGAAAAGAGGCAGATCTGTGACTCAAACTCTGTGTTTATGAATCACTTCCAAAGCAAACTCTCGATATTAAATACAATCCATATATATTATATACAGCACATATAATTCTATATTAAATGAAAGTAGTTAATTAAGAATACATTGGGAAAATTTCTAAATAATGCCATTTAAATAATGATAATATTTAAATACTTAAGCTGGTGAAAGTCCTCAAAATACATAAATATTTAAGCTATGGAAGCTCTGGTGAGGACATACTAGTAGATTCTGGGGTCATGTTCAATGCAGGGGCTGACTCTAATCTACATGCCTGTCTAGAATATTTAGAACTGCACTTCCTTTTTGAGAGCAACAGAATTCAGAAAGTCACCCTCAGACTTTGTTTCACCAGTCAAGTCGCACCAGGGAGATGTCAAATATTCAAGTTAAGCAAGATCTTTATTACTTATATCTGATGCCTTTGGTAAACTTTATTCTTTCTAGATAGTTTCATTGATTAGAGCAGGACATCAATTTAAAGAAGCCATGATCATATTTTTAAGGACAAATTGCCTATTCCAATTGCAAAGACAAGTCTCAGGAACATTTTCTACAAGAAAGCTCAAATTGCATTGTCACACATTTTGAATATCAAGTTATTTTTTAAAATTTTCTATCTGTTTTAATATATATTATTTAATACATGTGTACATTTCCAATTATGAATATATATATTTATATATATGCTTGTAAATATCTAGGTATTTGAAGACCATTTGTCCACTAAAACAAATTTGTTTAAAAAAAACAACTCATTGCTTTGCTTTCTACTCTGGATAGTAATTCTGATGATAATGACTAGGGAATTGTCCTCATTATAGTCTGAGTAGTAACAATTTATAAATAAACAATACAATGAGCTACAAAAAAAAAATATCAGCAACAATAGAAGTGTATACTTATGTTTTGCTTAATACATGAAGAGGGACCAAAAAAAACCTGGAATAATTTATTAAAAATTGTGTATTTATTCTTACATGTTTAAACTTCAGTCACCTTCAAAGTATTCCTTGTTTGATGCAATACACCTATTTCTTTTTCTTTTTCTTTTCTTTTTTTGAGTGGAGTCTCACTCTGTTGCTCAGACTGGAGTGCAGTGGCCGCACCCAGCCCCGCAGCCTCGCCTGGGCTTGGCTATCTTCCGCCTCAGCCTTCCGAGTAGCTGGAAATACAGGGTGCGCTACCACACCCGGCTAATTTTTTGATTTTATTGTAGAGATGAGGTCTCGCCAAGTTGCCCAGGCGGGTCTCGAACCCGCGGGCTCAAGGCAATCCACACACCTCAGCCTCCCAAAGGTGTGGGATTACAGGCTGAGCCACCGAGCCCGGCTAATACACCTATTTCACTGCACAAAACAGTTGGAGGTCCAAAGTTCACTTGCATGAAGCCTACGTGTGCAACTAATCCTGATTTGTATCCCACATATCTATACTTAAAAAAGTAGTTTTTCAGCCAGTTCGGTGGCTCAGCCTGAATCCCGCGCCTTTGGGAGGCTGAGTGAGTGGATTGCCTGAGCCCGTGGGTTCGAGACCCGCGGGCAGCGAAGATCTCATCTCTACAATAAATCAAAATGAGTCGGGCATGGTAGCGCACGCCTGTAATTCCGGCTACTGGAAGGCTGAGGCGGAAGGATCGTCGGAGCCCAGCAGGTCGAGGTTGCGGTGGCCGAGAGCAGCCACTGCTCCAGTCTGGACGACAGAGTGAGACTCCAACTCAAAAAAAAAAAGTTTGTCATGTACCTATCCATAATTATTTTCACATACTCTCCCAGATTTGTAATTCTGTTTTTACACAGTATTTCCCTAGTGATAAAAACTAGTAGACGATTTTTTTTCTTTCCCTGGAAAATTCCTTTCTCAAGTTTTTTGTTCTCTTGTCCAATGCTGACTCACTGTTCTGTGACTTGCTGACAGTGATTATGCTGAAGCTTCCTTTAAATCATTTTCTTGCATGCATTTCTTATTTCTATATTACATACATTCTTTGTTTTTTTAAATATTTTATTTTGAGAGAAAGTTGCATAGAAGTTAAATTTTTGGTAACCTACCTTGTATTTGAATCTGAACTTGGTTTTGTATAAAATTCTATTATGAACATTATTTCCCTTTAGAATTTTGAAGGTATTGTTCTATTATTTTCTATATTGCAGTGTTACTTTTATATTTGTACTAAAAATCTAGCCCATGTGATTCCCTAAATTCATCCCAGAACCATAACTTTACTAATTGGCCTAAGGTAATACATGGCTACTAGTTTTTATTTTTTTCCTCTTTATTTCATTTATGATTCTTAATGACTACCCTTCTCCAGGCATTATCTTTAAAAATCCTGTAGTATATATTCTAAGATATTTTAAACATTATAGATTACATTTTTCTGAGAAGAAACCACCTTTCCACCAAAGGAACAATGTTCCTAAAATGAAATAAAATGAATAATGTATTCTATAATTTAAGTTCTGTGGGGGGCCAGCCCCTGCAGAGAGATTTAGAGGGTCTCTTGGAAGGTGTGGCAGTGTCAGCGATTATTTTGGAGAAATAAAGAGGGGAGAAAGAAAAAGACTGGACTTTTGTTCAGGTGACCAGAAGCCATTTAATGGGTGTAATCTCAGGGCTTTTATCCCCAAACTCTGTAAAGTCATCATCACAGGAAACAAAGGTAGTATGTGTCCTTTATATGAACAGGTCTAGGTATACAAAGGACACCCCCCCCCACTCTCAAGTTAATGTTTTTTTTATATGTAAGGAAGAACATGAGGAAGAACAACTACAAATTGTCTTTTTATATCTTATGTTAACTTAATGTTTCCCAAACCAGTTTTTTATGTGCCCTTAATTGTATTATAACTATATCATCTTGAATTAACATCACTCAATGTCTAAACCCAAAACCACCATAGTGAATTATTAACTTCTATTATTATGTACTAATTTAAACTAGTTTTTTATTAAAACAATTATTGTTATGGTTATATTCTTCTAGCACCAGTTGGCCTAATTTAAATTTTGCTGTTCCCTCCTAAATAAAACTGAACTAACCATATTCCTATAATAAAATGGTTATTTAAATTTTTTAATCTATATAAACTATATTCTAAAACCTATAACTATAAACTTTTAAAGGTCGCATCAAGAGAACCTGTGACCTGCACTAAGGCTCCTCAATGTGACTCAAAGCCAAACTTAAATTGTGATAAAGCAAAAGACCATAAGCTGTGGGGAATGGGAACAATAGACTCCTAGGTTAACTGTGTTTGTTCTGGTCTCAGAGTTTTCTGTTAGAGCCAGCTGGAGCTTTTCCTGGTAGTTTGTGTCAAATGGAAAAGGAGGGAGGGAATGAGTCAATAGCTCCCAACACATCCTAGTGGTCTCGGGGTCAACGGCCCTTCCTGATCCCTAACACTCAGTCTCATTATCTGTCTAATTTAAAATTTTAGAGTTTTTGGCTACTGAGGGTGTTTGACCAATGCCTATGAGTCTTGAAGGAGTTATTTGAGTAGACCAGGAAGCAGGACAATTTTTTCGGCATAAGGAAATATTGGTCCTGTGTCCAACAAGCCTTAATTTTAGCCCCTTGTATATGTAAGTATTTTGAGTCTAGAGTTAGTAACCTCCTGAACCAAAAAGCAATATTGTTAGAACCAAATCAGAGTCACCTCTGGCAGGTCACTTATAGTGTTATCTGTTTTATGATAAGGCAGGAGTAGCAACTGGGTTTTTTTTTGACCTTGTTAAACTGCACATTTTTTGTTAGGGGGAGTGACAAGCACTTGGATTTTTTTTGTGTGTAATCCAAATCCACCACTTCAGGAATAATGGAGATCCTTGTAAAGACAAGGAACTTTTGTCTAATATTATTCCACTATTTTTTTTGGGGTGAGGGCCCTTTTTTTCCCGTAGGAATTGGGATTCCCGGAATGTCCGGATTAATATTGTAGTGTGGAGGAACACAAGCCCAGTCTTGTACTCCCAGGGGTGGCTCGATAAGTTTTGTGATGGAGAAGAAGGAACGAGGGGTTTAGGGGGAAGCTGTGCCCTTAATGTCAGGTGGGTCCGAGGCTCCCCCTCTGGAAGTTTTTCTGAGTCAGGATGACTTGTTTTGTTTTAAAGGGTACCATTTTTATGAAATCTAGATAGGCATTTTTTAGTCCAATGAAAGTCTTTTTGACATTTGGGACATAAAGTTTTTGGTCGAGTAGACCCAGTAAATGGCGACGGTGTTCATGTAAGCCCCATACCTTGCTTAGCGAATAATCTCTGTTACTGTATCTGACTTGACCACAGTTAAAGTAAGACTTTAATGAGATTTTTTTGTTTATTATTTATAAACTTTTATTTATGTTATTTATAGATTATTTATGTATATTTATATTATTTATAATATTTATATATTGTTTATATATAGCTTATATTGTTTATACATTGTTTATACTTATATTATTTATATTACTTATATTACTTACACATTACTAATATACTTTTGTTTATTTTTTTAATATTATTTAATATTGTTTATATTGCTTATTATATTTGTTATATTTTTATATTATTTTATCACTTATATAATTACATATATTTTTTTGTTTATTATTTTTCGAGCTTTTGTTTTTTATAAAAAAGAAAAGTGTAACTAAATCCGGGTTTTTATTTCAGTTTTTTTAACCTTTAAAAGAAAATTAGAAGAGGTGTAGTAAGAATGGCAAAAAGGAAGGTCTTTTTATCATCATCATCATCATTGTCTGATATAATCAATTATATTGTCGGTCTTTTTTATCAGTCTTATTGAAGCCTGACAAGTGTTATTAGCATTTTTAACAGCCAATTGTTTAACTAAAATTTTTGTTGTCTCTTTGCTAGTAATTACCCATTTGACAGTGGTGGTTAGTCTGGAGATGAAATTTTCATAGTTTTTATCTGTCTTTTGTTTTATCTCAGACAAAGAAGGAGTTTGAGTGGAATCAGCAGGAAATTTTTTTTCCAAAGGGCGTAGAAGCCAGTGGTTTATTTGAGTATACACTTTTCTGGGAAAAACTATTTGAGCGTTGTATGTGGTATTCCCCAGTACCTGTCAGCATATCTTTAACAAAAACAAATGTATCTGGTGGCTGATTTTGATTTTTTTCATCTGAATTTGTACTGATTTTCATACTCTGTTTTCCAAAGTGAATAGGCTCTTCGGATAAGCAGCTTTTAGCCAATTGTTGTCAATTAGAAGCAGTCATCTAGTGAGAAGCGAATTGATCTTAAATAATAAGAAAAGGGGAGCCAAAGGACCATATTGTGAACTGGCCTCTTTTAATTCTCTTACCAACTTGTAAGGTAAAGGCTCCCATTGTGTTTGGCCCACTCCATCAACGTCAGTAATAGTCACTGGAAAACATTTTGATAAACTGAAATCTCCTTTTTTCTCTGCCTCTGCTCGAGCAGGCTGTGTTCCAAAAAGAAAAGGAGGGGCAGGGGTACTGCCGGGTTGGGGGTTTAGCTTTTTACCTCTGCCTTATGGAGAGGGACCTGTGGAAGAGGTAGATTAGTGTTATCAAGGTAATTGTTATCATGGTAATTTGTGGCTTTATTTTCCAAACCTGTTGTGTCCTGTGGGGATAATTTATCATCATAATTTGGAGGCACAGAGGCAGCAGCAAAAGGAAAAGTTTTTTTATCATCCTCGTCAGTATCAACAGCCTTTTTGGAAGGAAATTTTTCATAACTGTGTTGGGGAATCTAAAGCATCTTTGATTAGGTTTTATAAAGAAAAAGCATTAGGTGGCACCTTTTTTGGCCCATGTTGAGTATAATACAGTCTTAGTTCTTTCCCCACTTTTTCCCAGATATTTAAATTTACTGTCCCCTCTTCAGGAAATCAGGGACAATGTTTCTGAATAAAATGTAGAAGACGAGTTAGATCATTAGAAGAGACTTTAGTTTTGCATTTAGACAAAGTGACAAAGTATTTATTAAGATACTGATGAAAATTTTCGTTTTTTAGATTTGCTCTGGCCCATGATTAGATTACAGCTCTGGCTTCACAAAAACTTTGCTTTCCCTCCCCCCTGCCTGTCTCTACAGAGGGGTCTGCAGTACCCCGGGGAAGATCCTAGCCACCCTAAATGAGAAAAAAACTTATCTTTCCAGGGCCCCATGTTTTAATTTCCCGGTGCGGGGAGCCACCCCCGCAGAGAGATTTTAGAGGGTCCCTTGGAAGGGGTGGCAGTGTCAGCGATTATTTTGGAGAAAAAAAGAGGGGGGAAAGAAAAAGACTGGACTTTTGCTCAGGTGACCAGAAGCCATTTAATGGGTATAATCTCAGGGGTTTTACCCAAACTCTGTAAATCATCATCACAGGAAACAAAGGTAGTATGTGTCCTTTATATGAACAGGTCTAGGTATACAAAGGACACCCCCCCCTCAAGTTAATGTTTTTTTGTATGTAAGGAAGAACACGAGGAAGAACAACTACAAATTGTCTTTTTATATCTTATGTTAACTTAATGTTTCCCAAACCAGTTTTTTATGTGCCCTTAATTGTATTATAACTATATCATCTTGAATTAACATCACTCAATGTCTAAACCCAAAACCACCATAGTGAATTATTAACTTCTATTTTTATGTACTAATTTAAACTAGTTTTTATTAAAGCAAATTTTTTTTAAAAAAATTGTTGTTACGGTTATTTTCTACACCAGTTGGCCTAATTTAAATTTTACGGCCCCTACTAAATAAAACTGAACTAATCATATTTCTATAATAAAATGTTATTTAAAATTTTTTTAAACTATATAAACTATTTTCTAAAACCTATAACTATAAATTTTTAAAGATCACATCAAGAGAACCTGTGACCTGCACTAAGGCTTCAATGTGACTCAAAGCCAAACTTAAATTGTGATAAAGCAAAAGAATAAGCGGTGGGGGAAAGGGAACAAGACTCCTAGGTTGTTAGGTTAGCTGTGTATGTTCTGGTCTCAGAGTTTTCTGTTAGAGCCAGGGAGCTTTTCCTGGTATTTGTGTCAAATGGAAACGGAAGGAAGGAATGAGTCAATAGCTCCCAAACACTACTAGTGGTCTCAGGGTCAATGGCCCTTCCTATTAACACCCAGTGGGCCTCCATGGCCCGGGTCCCAACAAAGTTCACTTTAAAAAAACATGACAAAAAATACTAGTTCATTTAATCTGCTACACTGACTAAAACAGTTTTATTCATTCAAGGACAGGAAAAAAAAGAACACAAAAAAGAGTACTTCAGTTCTCACTAAATGTAAATTACTGACACAATTGCAGATACTTATGCAACATAAAGCTGAATTTAACAAGGACCTTTGAAGTTTTTTTATCCTCTAAACAGTGAATCTAATGACTGGTATGCACTTTATTTTTGGAAAGTTGTCCATATTAAAAAAAAGAAATATTCAGGGAGAGAAATAGTCACCCTTTGTGAACTATTTGCATAATAAAAATTAATGATCATTTTTGTTTTGTACAGTTCACTGATTATCGGTAAGAATATCGAATTGAAAAAATTTATTATCTACATTTATTTAAAAATTTCCCCCAGAACCTATTTCATAGTGTTTTAAATGTGATAAATACTGAAAAGGCTTCCTGGCCATTAAGTAATATTTAGTTTGAAGTTTAGTGGAACTCTTTGGCACTCTTGTGTATTAGTAATTGTCTTCTATGACATATAAATTTTTTTTGGTCATGTGACTGAGCCATAGTAATCCTGAAACAATTTTCTTAAAATTTTTATTCCATGGTAAAATTTTTTTATCTGAATCATAATTTAATCAAAAGTTGAGTTAATGCAATGGAGGGGTAATTATTTTTTTAAAGATAATTTAAATGCCCACAATTTTTCCAATACAGATAAATAAAATAAACTGTAATTTTATGCATAGATATCTCAAGAAAAAATCATAAAAATGGAAAGTATGTTCTATATAAAAGTTGTATATTAATACACATGCCTTCTAATATTTTAGGTCAAGCTAAAGGATTAGGATGTTGCTCTAAGGGAGTATTTAATCATTCTAAAGCTACCTAGAAATCAATCATATTAATTATACATAAAGAATATATATGCATATATTAAAGTAAGAAGAAACATACCATAACATAAAGAAGACTATAAGATCTTTGTGGGTAAGATCTTACTTTTTGCTTTATGCTCTGGAACTTCCTAGCATAGAGTTAGTCATAGCTCAGCATATACAAACCTCTGACCATTATAGTACTAGCTGTGTATTCTTCACATATGCCACTGAAGAAATTAAAATTTTAACAAAGAGTTCCAAAATTGATGCATTCATATTACCATCAATCTGAAAAAATATTTCTTTAAACTTTTCCACAGGGTATTCTCTCCATATAATCAAAGTAAGATTTAATGCAATTGTTGAGAAAGTACAACAATTTTGAATTATAGGTTGCTGCAACTGTAAGTCATCATAAAGAGAATCTAGTTTTGAAACTGCCTTTGTAAATTTAATTAAAGGCTACAGGGTTAGAATCATAGTAGAGGCCTGAATTTTGTTAAGATATAGGCATAGCTAAATCATAAGATGTTTGTTATTTTTTATTTTTCTTTCTCTTTGATTTTTTATTCCTCCCTGTATGATTATGTGCATATATAGTCATTTCAATAGACTGTAGTCACTAATCATTAATTATCTTCATATGCTACTCCTTGGGGCTCCCTGCAAGATTAATTAACTTATTTTTTCTCTTGAAGAACAAGGGACTGTGGGTCATACAGACTTTTGATGGCATCCAAAAGTTTGCTTGGCCAAGGCAAACAACCAGCTTTGATCACCGGGGATCTCACCTCCCGTATATGTTTCTGCTGAGATATAGGCACAGTTAAAACAATAACCAGTCTTTGATTCCAAAGTTAATTGCTTACTTAGGAGCCATGTAGCTGGTGGTCATAAGATTTATAACTTCCTCAACTACTCTCATAGACAGTTTTTACTATTGAGAAACCTAAGACTGATCTTTGAGTTTATATTTCAGACATTGCATTCTGGTGCATCAAATGGCATCAACCAGACCTATGACTCAATCAAAAAACTGACTTGACTCAACTGGTCCTGTGATTACCACCCAGAAAATTGACTCACAACAGAAGACTTTTTTGACACCCTTATGGCTTTATCCACAACCAAACAGCTGCACATTCCTTAGACTCCTGCCCACCAAACTATCCTTAAAATCCCTAGTGGATTTGAGAAATAACTCCTGTCCTTCTCATCAGCTGCCCTGCGATTATTAAACCCTTTCTCTGCTGTAACATCTACTGCGTCAGTGTAATGGCTTTCTCTGTGCTGCAGGCAAAAATGACCCAGTTGGGTTCCTTTAAGCCTCACAATATTCAATGGAAATAATTTAGAAGTAGAGAATTGTCTTTCCATGTTCACCAGATTAGTAGCTACACATTTTTTTGTGTGTATTAGTCTCAGTGGCTTATTTTTAAAAAAATACATATATGTTTATATATCACAAAAGTAAAATTGTTCTTCATTTTGTTAACTATAAATAATGAGATTTCTAAGTAAGAGAAGTTGCTTGTCTTTATATTTTTGCTTGACATTTATTGATCACTTGGATGTTGTGCATCCCTATAATGGAGTAATAACATATTGACTGAATAAATTGTCTTAAGGGGGCCAAAAAATATATATTAATATCCAAGGCAGAAAATCAACTTACTTAGGGAAATGCTTAGCCAAAGCATTGCATTCTTTACAATAAATGATTGCTTTCCTTACAAACCTGGTGGCATAAAAAAGAACATTGTTTATTAAAAATAAATATAAATAATTATGAAACTTAAACCATTTCTGGTCATAGTTTGGATATAGGCGTGAATTAACATGATTTATAAGAAAGATGAGTCATAGAAGATATTGTTTTTTTTTTATTTTTGAAGTCTACTAAAATGTCTGGATTAAACTGCTTTTCAACTCCAGTTCACTGGGCACAAGTTAATGTTAAACTTCTAAATATTTATATATATTACTTGATATTTTATGGCTGTCAGATTTTTAAATATAAATTTTTTAAATGTTAGTGGAAATTGGATAAGAAACCACATCTCAAAGGAAATCACCAGAGTATAGAAGAAAGCTATTAATTTATTTCCCCTTACCACCTGGAATCCCCTTTTCACCTATCTATCATCTTTTCTGCTTAGATTATACCATAAAAAAAATTTTCCCTGAGTAAGGAACTGAAAAATGCCATTTTGTGATTTATATTTGAACACTAATTTGTGATTCAGACTTTAACTATGTAAAATAGTGCTTAATGTTTATGTAATTGGGTAGTTACTAGTGAAGAATTATATTAAATAAATTTTAAAGAATAAAGATCATTTGTATAAGTTTCATAAGCAATATAGTATTTACATTTTGGGTTTTTTATGTTCAAGACAATAATAAACAAATGTAGACTCTGAGTTCACAAGTTACCTCAGACTACTACTGGTTTTCCTGCTTCACTTCTAAGCAGGATCTCATTTAACCTGCCTTGTTGTTCTTTCTTTCATATAAAAAGAAGTATTTACTTCTTTAAAAAAAAATTCAATTATGTAAAGAGTAAACAAAAACATGAAAAGACTTTCCACTATGTCCCACCTTTTATAATCCCACCACCATTAGATAAAATTATTATTATTTCTTTGAGTTGGAGTCACCACCATGAGATACAAATTATTAATTTTTTTTTTGAGTTGGGAGTCTCATTCTGTCCCTAGACTGTAGTGAATGACACGCTCACAGCCACCACAGCCTCGACCTGCTGAGCTTAGGTGATCTTCTCCCTTGGCCTTCCATGTAGCTAGAACTACAGGTGCACACCACCACACCCAGCTAAATTTTTTATTTATTGTAGAGACAAGGTCTCACCAAGTTGCCCGGGCCGGTCTCGAACCTCTGGACTCAGGCAATCATTTTTCCTGGGCCCCCCAAAAGTGCTGGGATTACAGACTTGCCATACATCCGACCCAAGATACACATATTTTATTTTGTGTTTGTGTGTATTTCTTTAAAGGAATATTACATACATAGTTATCTGATCTGTTTTCTTTACTTATAAATACATTTGTGAATGTTTTTTTAGTCCATAAGCAAAGATATGCTATCCTTGCTTTTTCCAGAATATCCAATTGCATGGATGCACTATAATTTATTTAGCCACATCCCTATTGGTAGTCATTGAAATTTGGTGAAAATTTTTTTTCAACTTTATACAATGTTTCAGCGGGCACCCCAGTAAATTGTTTTGTGGATTTGTTTTCTAGAAATTCTTTTTTCTCTGGAAATTTTTCTAAAAGGAGAATTTATTAGTCAAAGTATGCCATATATGAAAAGATGATAATACTCACACATTGTACATTGTATATACATCATCAGTATATAATATGGCCTTTTCTACATCTTCAAAAAAAATGGTTGACAATGATATTTTAAAATTTTTATCTAAAAAATGGTATTCATTCTACATAATATTACTTGATTTTGAGTAAGGTTAAATAGTTTTAACATAATAATTAACCATTTTGTCTTCTTGTTTATTGGACATTCATACCCTTTGTAATTTTTGGTGGTTTTTGGTCATTGTATTATGGATTTGTACTGCCATATTTTAAATATGTTCAAAATTGCCTTTATTTTTTTCTTTTTTTTTTAGTTGACACAAAATAATTGTACATATTTAAAGGTATGGAGTGACAATTCAATACACGTGTGCAATGTTTAATGTTGAATCAGGGGAATTAGGATATCAAAAATTTAAATTTTAAAAATTCTTTTTTTTTATATTGGTCCATTCTAACTCGACTGAAACAATATCTTATTATGGTTTATTTGGAGTTTCACTCTGCTGCCCGGGCTGGAGTGCAGCGAAATGCTCATGGCCACCACAGCCTTGACCTGCTGGCCTCGGTGAAGTTCTGTTTCAGTCCCCCAAGTACTGAAACTACAGGCATGCACTATACACCCATCCAGACTAACTTCTTTTTTTTTTTATTGTAGAGACGGGGTCTCCCCAAGTTGCCCAGGCTGGTCTTGAACCCCTGGGTCAGGAAACCCTTGGGCCTCAACCTTCCAAAGTGCTGGGGTTACAGGTTTGAGGTACTATCTACCATGCCTGGCCCTGTTGCTGTTATTACACTTCTTTGTTTGTTTTTGACTTTTGGCAGTTTTACTAAAATGTGCCCAAATAAGGACTTCTTTTTAGGTTTAATCTGTTTGGGGGTTCTTGAACTTCTTCCTGTATTAGACATCTCTTTCCATCCTCAAGACCTGAGTGTTTTTAGTTACTATTTCATAAAATGGTTTTTTAACAATTCTCTATCTCTTCTGAAACTCTCAAAATGTGAATTTTTGTTTTATTTAATGGTGTACCATATGTCAATAGGATTTCTTTACTTTAAAAAAACTCACTTTTTTTCTGACTGCATTGTTTCAACATATCTGTCTTCAAGTTCAGATTTTTTTTTTTTCTCTTGATCTAATCAATTGTTGAATCTTTCAATTTTTTTTATTTAAATTTAATTTTTCAGTTGTAGAATTTCTGGATTAAGAAATACTATTTGTCTCTTTTTGAATTCCTCATTAGATTATAAATTGTTTTCAATTTAAAAATCTTTATTTTGGGGGGATTCAGGGGGGAGACATTGTATGCAGTGGTGGTTTTTCACATACCGCCTTACTACTTCCACGTTTAGGAGAGCACTCGTGTTCCCATTCTTGTGCCAATGAGTTTTCAATATTTAAGGTCTACTTATAAGGGAAAATGAACATATGGTATTCAGATTCCTGTTTCTGTGATAATTTGCTTAGAATGATGGTCACTAGCTGCATCCATGTTGCTGCAAAGGATAAAATTTTTTTCTTTTTATGGCTACATAGTATTTCACAGTTATATATATCATATTTTTTTATCTGGTTGGTGACAGATGGACACCCAGGTGGGTTCTATGTTTTTTACTATTGTGGATAGTGTTGTGATACACATGTGAGTGCAGATGCCTCTTTGGTCGAATGGTTTATGGTCATTGAGTATATCTCCAATAGTGTGGATTGCTGGCTGAAGGGTAACACTATTTTTTAGTTCTATGTGAAATATCCAAATTGCTTCCCACAGGTGTTGAACTAGCTTATATTCCCATAACAGTGTAGATGCAGTTTTTTTTCTCCACACACTCACCAAATCTTTTTTTGTTGGTTTTGACTACCATCCCCGGCTGATTTTTTGATTTATTGCAGAGATGAGGTCTCGCTAAGTTCCCCAGGTAGGTCTCGAACCTGCGGGCTCAGGCAATCGACTCACCCCAGTCTCCCAAAGTGCAGGATTACAGGCTGAGCCACTAAGGGCTGATGCTGGTAGTTCATAGGGGTTTCATTTAATTTATAGATTGCCCTAGGTAGTATAGACGTTTTAACATTGTCTTCAGTCTATACGCAAGGATTGTTTAGGATTGTTTTTCTACTTGTTTTTGTCATCTTTGATTTCTTTCAGCAATGTTTTTTTTTTAAATTTTTAATAAAATCCGTTGATGGCTGTGAGATGGTATCTCATTTGTGTTTTGACTTGTATTTATCTGATGTTAGAGATGAACATTTTTTCATATGTTTGTAGGCTGCTTTTTTGTCTTCCCTTTTAGAAGTACCTGTTTTGTCCAATGCCCACTTTTTAATGAAGTTTTAGTTTTTTGGTCAATTCATTTGAATTTTTTATAGATTGTGAATATTAGTCCTTTCCCAAATACATAGTTTGCAAGCTCTTTTTCTTTGTTATCTGTTAACTTGGTTGAGGGTTTTCTTCTGCTATGCAGAAGCTCTTTAGCTTCATTGGGTTTCCATTTTTTCAAGTTTAGTTTCACAGATTTTCTTTTGAGGTTTGGAATTAAATTTTATTGCCTAAGTAGATGTCCAAAAGAGTTTTTCCCTGGGCTTTCTTCTAAGATTTTTTTATAGTTTGAGGTCTTACTTTTAACTCATTAATCCATCTTGTTTTAAATTTTTTTATATCATGAGAAGTAGGGGTCCAGTTTCATTCTTCTGCATATGGGTAGCCAGTTTTCCAAGCACCACTTGTTCAATAGGGTGTCCTTTCTTCAGTGTTTATTTGTGTTAAATCTATCAAAAAGGAGATAGTTATAAGACAGGGGTTTTTATTTCTAATTCTCAATTCTCTTCAATTGGTATATGTGTCTATTTTCATCGTCCCCAACTGTGTTGGCTACTAAAATCTTGTAGTAAAGTTTGACACCCAGCAATGTGATTCTTGGCTTTGTTCTTTTTTCTCAAGATTGCTTTGGATACTCGGGCTCTTTTATGCAATCATATGAATTTAAAACTGATTTTTTTTCTAGATATGTGAAAAATGATGCTGGTAGTTTCTTTCTTTCTTTCTTTTTTTTTATTGAGTTGGGTCTCATTCGGGCACCCAGACTGGAGTGCAGTGGCTGCTCCCGGGCCCCTGCAGCCTTGACCCGCTGGGCTCCAGTGATCCTTCCGCCCCCAGCCTTCCGAGTAGCCAGAATTGCAGGCACACGCTACCATGCCGGTGATTTTTTGATTTATTGTAGAGATGAGGTCTCGCTAAGTTGCCCAGGCGGGTCTTGAACCCGCGGGCTCAGGCAATCCCTCCCTCAGCCTCCCAAAGCATAGGATTACAGGCTGAGCCACTGAGCCGGCTGATGCTGGTAGTTTCATAGAGATTTCATTTAATTTATAGATTGCCTTAGGCAGTATAGACGTTTTAGCATTGAGTCTTCAGTCTATGAGCAAGGATTGTTTAGGATTGTTTGTCTACTTGTTTGTGTCATCTTTGATTTCTTTCAGCAATGTTTTGTGATTGTGTTTTTATTTTTGTTTCACTTAAATGTTATTGGTGTATAAAAATGCAACTGATTCTTAAGTTTGACTATGTAACTCAAGCATTATTAAAGTATTTTTGAGTTAGGGGTTTTTGGTTTCAATATTTAAAGTTTTCTAAATATAGAACCATATTATCTACAAAAAGAGATAATTTAATTTCCTCTTTTCCTATTTTGATACCATGTATTACTTTCCCCTTGCCTGATGGCTCTGGCTAGGACTTGCAGTACTATGTTAATATGAGTGATGAGAATGGGCACCCTTTTCTTGCTCCACTTTATGGGGAATGCTTCCAACTTCTGCTTTCATCACTACATATGCTGTAGACTGTGGGTTTGTCAGAGATAAATCACCATTTGGAGAAATGTTCTTTCATGCCT